>OY757015.1:34399768-34584000 GCA_963580285.1 Lucinisca nassula | reverse complement strand
GTTTCGCTAAATCAGGCTGATTTCGCGAAACCAAGTTGATTTCGTATATTATACCTACCCGGGAAGTTAGTCCAATAGCATTTACACCAGTTGAGCAACGTTGTCCACTTTTGGCTCTTATACTGTTCGAAGTCTATCGGACGGGATTATCAAAATATCAAGCGTCTGTTTACACGATTCCGGGACGTTTCGCCCCCAAACCATTTCCTCCCCTAGTCGTTTCGCCCCCAAGACGTTTCCTCCCTGGTCGTTTCCCCCCTAGTCGTTTCGCCCCCCTAGTCGTTTCGCCCCACTAGTCGTTTCGTCCCCCTAGTCGTTTCGCCCACTTTTCACTGTAAGGCTAATTTTCACTGTTGAACTTTTATTAGAGGTGAGAAAAGGCAAATATTTAAGTAACATCATTGCCCTGTCACGTCAGCCTAAGTATCTGTATCTGTCCGTTAAGAGACTTCATTCATACTTGAATACTATGTCTCTTATGGCGGGTGAAAAAGAGAAAGTGGGAAATATTGGAAAGAAAGAGAAAAAGTGGATAGACAAGAAAGGAAAGAAAGGAAAGATTCCTGCCTGCGTTTTCAAATCACCATTAGAAACCAGGCCTCTCCGGCTATAGTGGCTGCCCCTAGGTATGGTCGCCCAACCGGCACAGGCTCAAAAATCCCTCAGACTTTACTTACAGATCGGCCCCTACCTAGCTGTTAAAACGAGAGAGTGGACGACCCCTGCTTGAAGGATACCAAGTCAGGGGCCTCAGCAACATATGCTGGTAAAGAATTCCAATCGGGTATAGTCCTATGGAAGAAGCTGTACTTGAATGTATCAAGCAAACCGCGTTGCCTGATCAGGGTCTGCACTATTTGCTTACAGTTCAGGAATTACTGGGTCGGACGCCGCAAATCTGCTCAGGGTATACACAAATTGCTGACAGAACATTGATGAAAGGAACCAACTTTATGACAGTGCATCGGCGTTGACGCGTCGTTGTGTAGACGACATTTGCGACAATAAACATCCTTGTATTACCTAGTTGGCACACAATGTGTATGCAACGTCGTATCAACGCCGATGCAACTTTTTTACGTTGCATGGCGTTGACGCGACGTTGCGTAGACGACAATTGCGGCAGTATTCAACAATGTATTACTGGCCGTCTCTGTTAACGAACCAACCGACCAATTTAAAACAAAACTGGTACTGTGTACTTAAGCGGTATTTAAAGACGTTTAACTTTGCAAAGAGCTCATGTTTTCACACCTCATCATTAATGGCATTAATTGCGTGATGTGTCAAATCAAATAAACAATGTTATTAACGGTATTGATCAAAACAGGTAATACTTATCATAATTCCTAATTAACATTTTCATTCAAAGAACAGGTTCTTCTCTCTCTCTCCCTCTCTCTCTCTCTCTCTCATATATTAATCTTATATGTATATAATATAGGAAATATTTTTGGGGGCGAAACGACTAGGGTTTGGGGGCGAAACGACTAGGGTTTGGGGGCGAAACGACTAGGGGCCAAAAAAAGGGGCGAAACGACTAGGGGGGGAAACGACCAGGGGGGAAACGTCTTGGGGGCGAAACGTCTTGTTACCCATTCAAGTACAGCTTCTTCCCTAGGACTATACCGGATTGGAATTCTTTACCAGCATCTGTTTCTGAGGCCCCTGACTTGGTATCCTTCAAGCAGGGACCGTCTACTCTCTCGTTTTAACAGCTAGGTAGTGGCCGGTCTGTAAGTAAAATTTGAGGGATTTTTTAACCTGTGCCGGTTGGGCGACGCTTCTGTAGCCGGAGAGGTCTGGTTTCCAATGATGATTTGAAAAAGCAGGCAGGAATCTTTCCTTTCTTTTCTTTCTTGTCTATCCACTATTTCTTTCTAATATTTCCCACCTTCTCTTTTTCACGCGCCATCAGAGACATACTGTTCAAGTATGAATGAGGTCCCTTAAAGAACAAATACAGATACTTAGGCTGACGTGACAGGGCGATGATGCTACTTAAATATTTGCCTCTTCTCACCTCTAATAAAAGTTCAACGTTGAAAATTAGCCTAAGAGTGAAAAGTGGGCGGAACGACTAGGGGGACGAATCGACTAGGGGGGGGGGGGCGAAACGACTAGGGGGAAACGACCAGGGAGGAAACGTCTTGGGGGCGAAACGACTAGGGGAGGAAACTGTTTGGGGCGAAACGTCCCGGATTCGTCGTCCCCCCCCCCCCCCACTAGTCGTTTCGCCCCTATTTGAACCCGAGTTGTTTCGCCTCCAAACCCTAGTCGTTTCGCCTCCATACCATTTCCCCCTTGTCGTTTTGTATAAAAGATTTATGCACTCGTTGAGAGAGAGAGAGAGAGAGAGAGAGAGAGAGGAGAGAGAGAGAGAGAGAGAGAGAGGAGAGAGAGAGAGAGAGAGAGAGAGAGAGAGAGAGAGAGAGAGAGAGAGAGAGAATAGTTCACGCTTCGTCCCTAAGACGTTCCTCCTTGATGGGAGCTGTTGGTTAATTGTATCGATTACTGATCATTGCCTTCACTTCTTTTTTCTATCTCTTTTTCACATATAAATTCATTTATATATAGTTTGTTTTGTTTATTGTATAGCGTTTTAGGCATTTAATGTTTTCTGACCACACAAATTACCCATGACGCTTGCCTTTTTTCATTATTTATTTATCTATCTAATTAGTACCTATCTATCTTCTGATACTGCGTCGGTCACATTTGACCATTACCGCAGGTGTATATTACATACACTACAGGGTTTGCAGGATGAAACCCTACACAGTAATCATGTAATTACGGTAGGGATCTTTAACCTGCACAGGGGATGGTTCTCCCTGCACAGGGGGCCTCCAGTTAACGTCCCGATCCGAAGGACGGTGCACTTTATGACATTCATCCCTGCAAATGATGCCAATGGAGCGTGTTCGGACAGTACTGATCTAATGTTTAGTCTGTTGTGCTTGAAATTTGCGATTGGTTGAAAATGTGTATACTTCTGCAAAAAAGTAACCATTGCGTAACTACGGCGAATCCTCACGTTATATTAGAAATAAGTCAATTAAATATCAAAACGGTGTCATAAACTATACGACTTCATGTTCCATGTTTCGCCACAAATTATTACTTACGCTAAAATATTGCAAAGCTTGTTTCATTCGAAAGAAACTGGGTAAGACTGATGTGAAGGCAATGATCAAGTAAGTCTTGTTTATTGGAATAATGTCACAGGGTCATAAAGTGAACAAATGGAATTATTTTTGCAAAGGGAAGTAATAATAAAAATAGGCAGCTTTCTTGGCAATTATTGCAGTTGCAGTTTTCTGTCACATTAACCTCCCTTGAAATTCTAAAAATAAATGTTCTATTTTGACCGAAAAGATATATCTATGATTAATTGATATAGTATGAGAATATGTTTTATACAATGGAATTTTCTTATATCCTTTTATGAGAAAGTCTTATTTTTTATGAATTGATTGCCCTTGATTGTTGAACCTCTCTAATAGATGTATTGTTCTGCCCACCTTGCTGATTTAATCACTTGAAATATATACTCCCTGAACAGTTTTTAATCAAACTAAACCGTCTCTGTTGATCCCCTTAAGTCTGATGTGCTAAAAGAGTCAGAAAGAACATAATCTCTATCAATTTTAAGCATTTTCATGTTCATTAAATAATGAAATAGTACCTTCTGATTCCTCAGGCCCGACCCCGTAACACCACATCCAGAGAAACGAACCTTGGATCATAATGACAGCTGTCCTGTTCATATGTCCGTCTGTCTGAATAACTAAACCAAGACCCTCCTCCAGTGTGAAATTTTGAAAATATTTGATTGAGGGTCACTGATGAGGCTTAAATTGCCGAAACTAGCTAGTCTGGCCCAGACAACATGTACACTCCATATTTTCCAGTTCTGTGGTGTATTCCTTGCTTCCAAAGGATAACCCTTTCTAGAATATATTGTAATCTCATTTCTGACCGACTTTTGGTTTTATTCGGCGTAGCTGTATAAGCTGGCTTTTTGCCTACCAATAGATATTAGTCTCGATTTTTGGATTGGTTAAAACTGTGTAAACTTATGCAAAAAGTAGCAGTATGTATAGCATTTTCCGATGATTCGTGACTGAATTTCACTTAATTGTGACATTTATCTATTTAAAGTTTTACAGTATGCAATGCAGATGTTGAGCAATGGAAAAATACGCGTGATCTAAATACAGTAAAAATCCTATATATACTGGTGTAGAAAACACAAAGAAAGAATAACAGTTTACTGAAACCTTCCCAATAAGCCTTTAAAATCATTTAGGTGATCATGATTTACTGTATACCATTAAAGTAAATCGTTGTAAATAAGCTTTTAATTTTGTACAGTATACTATTTGCGCGGGCAAAATACTTGTTGTTTTGTTTTCCAGTTTCTCCGTGTCCCGGGTCGTCAGCGGGTGGAGTCCCAGGGAGCGAATCCGTGCTGGCAAAATACTAAACCTAAAATGACATATTGTAGTTCATCAATTTCAAACCAAACTGATAAATAAAAGCTATAATGTAACCTATATAAGATAACTAAATACTGAATTTGACAAATGACTGTGGTACGTTTTTACAATTAATTTGTGAATCAGCTATGTCTTCATAGATAAGAAATGTACGGTCAACAAAGGTTTGACATATGTGAATGCATTTACTTCTTGCAAGGAAAATAAATCTTACATAAATACAAAGCAGTAATTTACAAGTTTAATTTTTTTATTTACAATACGAGTTTCTATCACAGGCTGTATCAATATGCGAAATTATCCCGTGCCTTTTATGATGTGCAAAAAGGAACGTAAAATCGCATGTTTAAATTTCATATAATAAATAAACAGGTACTAGGCCTATGCCTTAAGCTTGGTAGAAATGTTGGCAACATAAATACTATTGTTTATTCTTAACAACTAGGAAATAGAGTGATTGACTGTTTTGAGTTTTGACCCTAATGGGTCATTTTGTGTCGACTCTCAGAGAATGGAAAAAAAGAGATAGAAGAGATAGTAGAGGTGTTAAAAGTGATGGACAGTGAAGAATGAAGAAAATGAATGGAAGTGTAAATATAAAGATAAAGATAAAGAAGCTTTATTTAACGTCGCATATCCGAAACAAATAACATAAGCTCTGTAGAGCTTTTATTGCGACAAACAAAGTATCCTTTAACAAATACTTACCTGCCTTCATTTATCTTCCTAGGACTACCCCTGATAATGCGAGCGTCAGCCAAGGGAGCTCCTAGTACCATTTTTCACGCCTTTGGTATGGCGCGGCGGGGATCGAACCCGCGACCTCTCATTCCCGAAGCGGACGCTCTACCACTGAGCTATCGGGGCCGGTGATAGAAGACAGAAGAAATAGCATCATTCCCCCTCTACCTTTTCCTGCTGCAAGAACAGCAGGCCTTGTCCAACTGTAAGTTGGTTCCCCATTTAACCCATTGAAATTTTGTGTCACAATTTTCCCAGGAACTATATTGGCTTCAAAGTTGATACTTACAACACAAATTGAACATGACGTATACCAGAATCAGCCTGCTTGTGCTTATGTTCCTTATGTCACATTTGTTGATATAGCAACCGAATCTTTCAAAATCTTCTCTATGAGGGCTGCTTGTTTATTGTTGTATTTTTTATTTTTTATTCTTCACAGCAATGTTTATTCAATAGAAGGTCGTCAAATATTGTTAAAACAATTCTGTTGGGCGGGCCTGAAAAAATAGATTGGGCTGCACAGTGTTTCACTTTGTACTCTTTTATACCAAAACGTGCCCGATTGGCATTGATTTTCAAATACTTTAAAGTATAAAACTTTTTAAACTGTTTTTGAATTCGTAATAAAGTTTATATTTCAAAACAGTTGTCCTTTTCCTGTTGAACCACAAAATAGTTTCAATATTCATATTCCAATATCAATTACGCCGTTTATCTTTTTTAAAGATATTTCTTGTTTTAATTGTAGTCTGTTTTTTGCTATTACATTTTTTTTTTCAGACCAGACAAAATACCCGTGAAGCTTTATATTGCAAACGTAGGTTGTATGTGCTCGTTACAGCCGCCATACTGGCCACGTAAAATCGATTTAAGCCCCCCCCCCCCCACTTCCACCTGATTTGGGAGAAAATCCCTTCACAGACTTTTATAAATGTTTCCATAGCAGATTGCCTCGCGCTGTTCAATGCATTACAATTAGTTAGGATGTGCTCCACTGTCTCTGGTGCACTCTGACATAGCATACAGGTCGGATCTATTTGGGCTTGATTTAAAGCGACTCTGTTGCTCTGGGTGATGTATGTGCCGGTTACCATCTTCAGTCTTGAAATGACACGAGGGATGTCTCTTGCCCCATTGACTTGCTGTATGAGTGGATGTTTACGTCCTGGCCAATATTCGTCGGTTGAAAGGTATTTTAGGGATGGATAGAGTTCCACTGAGTGTCTAATTCTTTCCGACCAATATACATTCACCTTTTTATTCACCAGCTTTTTCCATCGTTCTTTCTTCAGAGGGCTATCCAGCAAATCCCAGCAAGATAACAGGCCATATTTGACAAGAAGCCTCCTAACCTCCATGTACCAGCTACAACTGCTTGAGTCTTTGATTGCAAGTTGTCGCCTAGCTAGTTGCTTTTCGATAGAACTTTCCTGTAGCCCGCATATACTTCCATAGAGAACCAAGGCTCGCTTGTGTACAACCCCTTCTATGGGTAAAGCACCAGAGAGTATAAACACTCCCGGGTCAGCAACTGTTATCGGCAGGGAGAGAATCTGTTTAAGGATCTTCTTGTAAGTTTTGTTTAAATTGTCCATGAGGGTAGGCCTTGGCAGCACTTATTCAAGGCCATACACCATGACTGGTAGAACATATATCTGTAGCAGGTGAGCACATGTTTCAGGGTCAAAGCCGTTCTCCCCATGCAGTCCTGAAGCCATCAGGCTATATAAGGTACGCTGGGCCTCAGTTGTATTTTCCTTTACTGCTGATTCCTGGCTGTCTTTCGACCGAAGCATTCCCACGTGCATGTTTTCCTTCACTACAGGCATGGGTTCACTCTTCAGGAGTATATTTGGTTCGATGGCTGCTGATGTTTTCCTCTTAGCGGGCTTTAGGATGTACAGTAGGACGCTCACCACTGGCTGCAGAAGATATTTCTCCATTATGCTGTCATCTACGGCTATGTTCAGCAGAAATTGTAGGGCTTCCTCTTCATCTGTGAGTAAAAGCATGTCGTTTGCACAAGTTCGGGGCAGCACAGCATATCTCCCCGATGTAGCACCCTTTTCCTGTGTTCTCTATCCTATCCAGCAATCTGTTCTCATGAACCTTGAACAGGTCTGTGCTGAGGATTCCTCCTTGCCTCACGCCTTGTCTGACCTTGAAAGACTCCGAGTACTTTCCCTGCCATTTCACCACTGATTCGGCTCCATCATGCAAGGAGTGCATAAGAGACCATGTGCGACCTTCGACCCCAGTATTGTATAATCTTCTGAGGAGACTGTCATGGGGGACAGCATCAAATGCAGATTTAACAAATTGTGGGTATTCCGATGGGTACAAATTGCGCACCTTTTGTGGCTGATCTGTTCTTGTATTGTTATGAAAGAGACTTCATGTTGTCGCTTTCCATTGCTAACCAATCTGAAATTATTGAAGCTTTTAGCTCCACTTCTAGATATTTAGATGATTTATTAAATATTGATAATACCTATTTCGATGGTTTGATCAGTCAGATTTACCCCCCAGAACTTCAGTTAAATAAAGCAAATTCTTCTGATACCGAGGCCCTGTTTTTGGATTTACATCTATCTATTGTAGATGGATTTGTTTCTTGCAAAATTTATGATAAATGCGATGACTTTGATTTTGAGATTGTAAATTTTTCTTTTTTTTGGATGGTGATGTTCCTCGTGCGCCATCCTATGGCGTTTATATTTCGCAATTAATTCGATTTGCTAGAGTGTGTAGTCATGTAACTGACTTCAACACTCGTAATAAATTATTAACGGCTAAACTCCTTAATCAGGGTTATCGGTACAATAAACTACGCAAAGCCTTTTCAAAATTATATAGACGCCATTCTGATTTAATTTGAAAATTCAATATTGGACTTAAATCTCTTCTGCAACAAGGTCTATCGGAACCCGAATTTTATGGTGACTTAGTATATAAATTCAGGAAAATATATAACCGCAATGACTTCAGCACCCAATTTCGTAAAATCATTCTTCGATATAAAAAGATTGGGTACAACATGGATGTTATACGACAGACTGCATGCATGGTAGTTAACCCAATCACGGTTGGCAACTTTGCTTCCCTCTTTAATTGCACGCTGTAGGGTCAGGCCTCTGATTCTATGACGGCTCCAACGTAAAGGCTTATTGAGAATTAGAGAGATCTAATTCTTGGTAATGTTGGTTGGTGCCTGATGCTCTGTCTCTGGTCGGGCCCATCGGAGTCTAACTGTTGGTTTTCTTTTGCTCCAGCATTTCAGTGGTTTCTTGCTGTCGAGTCCTCACCGTTGTCCCACCTCTGTGGTTCTTTGATTTTTGTGTTCACGGAGATGTTGCACTGATGAGTTAGGAGGCCTTCATGCGGACTGAACAAATTATTTGTCTAAATCCCGACGGAAGTAAGGGGCGAGGATTGTGGCCACGTAAAATCGATTTAAGCCCCCCAGTGGAAATCATTCCACTGACCGTTCCAAGGCGGTTCTTCTGTGGCGGTTTATTTATGGTGTTGTTTGTTACTTACTGTGTGTATCACTTGTCTTTTTATTTTGGATGGCCATATGGCCATTTTGTAGAAAAGTAACTGTCCTTATGGCCTTCCTTTGTTTAGGTTTCTATTTAACTTCACTACAGCTGGTGTGTGGGAATGTGTGGCGGTGGTAAAACGTCACCCTGCCCTACATCATAGTGTAGATTATATTTTCTTGTCCTTTGGGATCGTTGATTCTATTATGGAATTTGAAAATATCTGAGGGTCACTGATGAGGCCTAATTGGCCGAAACTAGCTAGTCTGGCCCAGAAAACATGTACACTTCATATTTTTCACTTCTGTGGTGCATTTCTTGCTTCCAAAGAATAACCCTTTTATAGAACATATTCTATTATGGTCTGGTCGCTTAATGTTTGTGTTTCTTTCCCTTTGGTGTCTTTGGTGGGTGGAGTAAGTTAATTGTATCGATTCCTGATCTTTGTTTTACTTCTACTTAACACCGAGGAATGCTGCGCATATAGGTCTTCCATTATCCTTCCTGTCTCGGACAACTTTCTCCATGATAAGGGAGCAGTTCATTGGGGAAATCCTCGTTGAAGGCTATTCTGCTGCCGTTCCACATATGGTTGTATTTGATCTTTCAGGACAGTTTCCAAGATCTTTGTGATTACTGAAAAGTAGAAGTAGAACAAAGATCAGGAATCGATACAATTAACTTACTCCACCCATCAAAGACACCAAAGGGAAAGAAATACAAACATTAAGCGACCAGACCATAATGGAAACCTAAACAAAGGAAGGCCATAAGGACAGTTACTTTCCCACAAAATTGCCATATGGCCATCCAAAATTAAAAGACACAAGTGATACACACAGTAAGTAACAAACAACAACATAAATAAATCGTAACAGAAGAACCGCCTTGGAACGGTCAGTGGAAAGATTTCCACTGGGGGCTTAAATCGATTTTACGTAGCCACAATCCTCGCCCTTACTTCCGTCGCGATTTAGACAAATAATTTGTTCAGTCCGCATGAAGGCCTCCTAACTCATCAGTGCAACATCTCCGTGAACACAAAAAAATCAAAGAACCACAGAGGTGAGACAACGGTGAGGACTCGACAGCAAGAAACCACTGAAATGCTGGAGCAAAAGAAAACCAACAGTTAGACTCCGATGGGCCCCGACCAGAGACAGAGCATCAGGCACCAACCAACATTACCAAGAATTAGATCGCTCTAATTCTCAATAAGCCTTTACGTTGGAGCCGCCATAGAATTTGAGGCTTGACCCACCGGCGTGCAATTAAAGAGGGAAGCAAAGTTGCCAAGCGTGATTGGGTTAACTACCATGCATGCAGTCTGTCGTATAACATCCATGTTGTACCCAATCTTTTTATATCGAAGAATGATTTTACGACATTGGGTGCTGAAGTCATCGCGGTTATATATTTTCTGAATTTATATACTAAGTCACCATAAAATTCGGGTTCCGATAGACCTTGTTGCAGAAGAGATTTAAAAAGTAGAAGTAAAACAAAGATCAGGAATTGATACAATTAACTTACTCCATCCATAAAAGACACCAAAGGGAAAGAAACACAAACATTAAGCGACCAGACCATAATGGAAACCTAAACAAAGGAAGGCCATATGGACAGTTACTTTCCCACAAAATGGCCATATGACCATCCAAAATTAAAAGACACAAGTGATACACACAGTAAGTAACAAACAACAACATAAATAAATCGCCACAGAAGAGCCGCCTTGGAACGGTCAGTGGAAGATTTCCACTGGGGGGCTTAAATCGATTTTACGTGGCCACAATCCTCGCCCTTACTTCCGTCGCGATTTAGACAAATAATTTGTTCAGTCCGCATGAAGGCCTCCTAACTCATCAGTGCAACATCTCCGTGAACACAGAAATCAAAGAACCACAGAGGTGAGACAACGGTGAGGACTCGACAGCAAGAAACCACTGAAATGCTGGAGCAAAAGAAAACCAACAGTTAGACTCCGATGAGCCCGACCAGAGACAGAGCATCAGGCACCAACCAACATGATGAGCAGTACTCCAGTCCATTATTGAATTTTGAAATTAAATCAGAATGGCGTCTATAAAATTTTGATAATGCTTTGCGTAGTTTATGGTACCGATAACCCTGATTAAGAAGTTTAGCCGTTAATAATTTATTACGAGTGTTGAAGTCAGTTACATGACTACACAATCTAGCAAATCGAATTAATTGCGAAATATAAACGCCATAGGATGGCGCACGAGGAACATCACCATCCAAAAAAGGAAAATATACAATCTCAAAATCAAAGTCATCGCGTTTATCATAAATCTTGCACGAAACAAACCCATATACAATAGATAGATGTAAATCCCAAAACGGGGCCTCGGTATCAGAAGAATTTGCTTTATTTAACTGAAGCTCTGGGGGGGGGGGGGGGTAAATCTGACTGATCAAACCATCGAAATAGGTATTAGCAATATTTAATAAATCATCTAAATATCTAGAAGTGGAGCTAACAGAAAACATAATATAAAGCACGGTAATGCCACGATAATTTTTCGCTTCAGTGCTTAACCCTTTCTTCTTGAATACATGCATGAAGGTTCCCACTTTCAAGGCCTCTGTGACCTTACCGAACCTGAACATTGCGTTAAGTATCTTTGTGGTTGCTTGGATAATAGCTTCACCGCCGTTAAGGAAGTGCTCTGCTGCTACACCGTAGAGGTCTGGAGCCTTTCCTGTGTTGAGGGTTTTTATGGCTGTCGTCACTTGCTCCTCGGTGACCTCAAATGAAAGGGGAATCGCCACAGACATCCGCAATGATCGGTAGTTCCTCGTGGACCATCCTGGAGTACTGCTCATCATGATCACCATCCTGGCTCGGGGTTCCTAACGTGAAGTGGTCTTTCCAGCCGTTCAGAATGTCATCTTCGGTTTTATATACACATCCATTTACAGTTAATTCTTTAACACAGCATCTCCTATTGCCTCTTTGCTTGTTAACTAGCATGTGGAATAACTTGTAATCTGTTGATGTTGCTTTCAGTATCACCTGGCGCTGTTGTTCACGCAATTGAGCTGCTTCCACCCTGCATAACTTATGCAGGTGCTTTGTGGTTAGCTTCTTATTTATCACCAGGATATTGCACACATCAGAAAGTTTGTTGCCTGTTTTCCAGCTCCAGAAAGCCTTTTTCTTCTCTCTGATAGCTTGCTTTATTTCGGGAGAGTAAACCTTAAGCTTGGCCCTCCGGTGGCGCTTTGGTTTTCTCGGGACAAGATCTCCTGCTGCACCTACTAAGATTGTGTTCAACTTCCGCACCTCTGCATCTAGGACTCCTAGTGATGATATATCTGTTCGCATAGTACTAATCAACTTTTCTATGACCGCTGTGTTAAACGCATCTTTATTCACCTTCTCCCATTTAATTCTGGTCGAATGTGGTAATCTGATAGTTGGTTCTTCCAGCTTCACCGAGAGCTCGACAGGGTAATGATCGGAGACATTTGTTGGGACTTCATCCATAGCCTTCACACTTTTTATCCGGTTAATCAGAGCCTCGCTGTAGAGAACATAGTCGATTGTACTCGTCTCTACTCCGCTTGGACTAGTATAAGTCCGCCCGGTCGTGCTCATGGTGAGTTTGTTTTCAATAAGAAGTTTATTCAGGCTACTCGTCCTCCTGGTATTTTTGTTGGATGACAGGTCTTCATTAAAGTCTCCACCCATGATTATGTAGTGTGTGTTTCCATATTTCTGCAAGATCTCACCCAGCTGTAGAATACAGTCAACTTAATCCTCTGTATTATCCTTTAATCTCTTACAAGGCATGTATTCGGAGAAGACGAGAGTGGGTTTAATTCCAGCAAACTCGAGTCCTTGGATTCTGTTTCCACCGTCAGGGATAGGTGCAACCAGATGACATATATTCTTCTTCCAAAGTATAGCTACCCCACAATACCACCTGGGCATCTGCACTGGTAATATAGGGTCATTTGAATCAACCGCTTTTCCTAACCTAGTCATGCTATCGGTCACTTCTTCAAGCTTGTTCAGCTGACAATGAAAGTACCAATACTCCTGTATAAGCATGATGTCGGTGATTTTTGATAATTGGTCGATGGCATGGGTAGCTGTCTCCATATTCTTACAATTGTATGTCACTACACAAAGATAATCATCCTGTTTAGTCGGTGGAATTTCACCCTGTGCTATATCCTGCCCCTTGGAGCCACCGTGCTGCATAAAAAAACTGCAGAGATGTCTCTACTCGTGATTCGCTATTAGTGTTCGTTCCAGTACTAATACTTTTTCCATAGAATACCGGTTGACCTTCTTTCTGCGACCGTGATGTGTGACCTGTGCTGGCATCCCTTATATGCATATCTCTAAATGACCTCTCACACCCTGCGGCTAACGCTGTCGCATTAGGTGTAGAAACGCCTGGTTTGACACTATGCCATGGCCGATGGCTGTGGTTCCTTGCCCCTGTGGATCTCCGCTGATGGAAAGGGCTACGAGCATTAGTGGTATTCCTTCGATAGCTATTGTTTCCGGTTTCAACTTCTGTTAACGTGAAGACACTCTGCTTCCACTGCTCGTCTACTCCCAGAACATTAGCATCCTCTTGGACGGTTAGTGGCAGGTCTGTGGCTGCATAAAGTCTATCTCCTCTTTCAGTAGGTGCATGTCTGGCATTAGGGGCAGTTGCATCTGTGAACTGGCGCACACTCGCTGGTGGTCCTGTACGTAGGCCTGAATACACGACTGGTCCCGGCTGTGAGTTGGCGTCGAAGGAACTGGCCAATGCTCCATTCTGCATATTGCCTGCATTGTAGTATTGGTTGGTTGTTGGTATATTCGTGTTTCGGTTAGCAATCTCCATATCGAGAATTTCCATTTGCCTGATCTGTTGGGACACCTTGCGTAACAAGAAACCAGTTACTTGTTGATGAATTCCCTCAACCAACTCCGCATGTGGGTTTGTTCTCGTTGTTGGAGTAGAACCAGCTGGCGTATCTCTAGTCTGGTAAGTTTTAGGTAAGGAAGCATTATTATCATAGAATACCTGATGCTCTCTATCGCCGGACTGTGGTGTTAGCACTGGCCTAGCCGGGATTCCATTGGAGTATTGTGACTGTTCATGAAGGTGGATTCTTCTCTGTAGGGTTCGAACCGTCGCTTCCAACTCCATATTCCTGGCTTCTGTTCTCTGCACATAATCTTCCAAACGCTTTTGGTCTGAGCTATTCAAGTTGGCTTCCCGCTGCTTTAGTTCCTATTCCCACCTTCATAATTTTGTCTCTAACTGCCGCAGTTCGCGATGCTTCACCGTAACATCTGACTGACTGTTTGCCCTCCAGTGTTTTTGCATTTGGTTTAGACTCTAGGAGAGCTTTCTGTTCTTGGATTTGGGGTTGGAAATCTATGTCAGGCTCCGTCTGGGTGCTCTCAGGCTCTGGTTGTTGGGTTGACTCTACTGACTGGCTGTAGCCAGATGCTGAGTTGGTTTTATTGGATGGCCTTCCCTTAGGTAGGTTACTCTCTGGACTTGGAGCTGGGTTGGTCTTACCAGATGGTTTTCCCTTAGGTCAATGTCTGAGTTGTAATTCTGTTTGGGGTCATACTGTTGGTTAATTATATTGACGTCGGCTTCTGCCTGCTCATGCTGCTGCCGAGAGATGGCACAATTCAAGCATATTTCAGTGGCAGTACCATTTGCATTGACATTCATACACCTTTCATGACATGGGCCCGAGCACAAGTCGCACACATTTCCTCCGCTTAATAGAAGAACATGGCACACAACACATATCTGGGGGGTTTCCTCTTGCAGTATAAGCTCTGCTGCTGATTGTTTTTTTTTTCTGGGCAGACTGGGACTCAGCTTGTGACAAGTTAGGAAGCTGGAGTGTTTGATCATCTCCTGTTACAGCAGTTTTTAATTGTGTATCAGAGCTGGATCTGCACGCTCTACATATATAAATGTAGCCTTTGTCGGTGGCCAAACGCCTCTCTTCCTCCTGAGTAACTTTGTCACAGTTGTAGTGGATCCAATGGTTACCGACATTACATTTTGCACCCCGTGTCGCACAATTTCGCATACAGTGGGAACAGCGTTTATCTTCCCCTGTAGTCTCTTCCTCTACGTAATCCCCATATATCTTTGGGGGCTTTCTCCGTGGCGTTGCTCTCTCATTCTGTTTCAGCTCGGTAGATTTATCTGTGGTCTCAAAACTGACGCTAGATTTCGAGATTGTGTGGCGGCTGTAAAAATGTTCTATAAAAGGGTTATCCTTTGGAAGCAAGGAATACACCACAGAACTGAAAAATATGGAGTGTACATGTTTTCTGGGCCGGACTAGCTAGTATCGGCCAATTAAGCGTATTCAGTGACCCTCAGATATTTTCAAAATTCCACAATGGAATCAATGATCCCAAAGGACAAGAGAATATAATCTTGGTATAATAGATAAAGTCTCCCTGCCCTACATCATAGTGTTGTTTATATTTTCTTGCCCTTTGGGATCATTGTTTCCATTGTGGAAAATATTTGAGGGACACTGATGAGGCCTAAATCGCCGAGGCTAGCTTGTCTGGCCAACAATACATGTACACTCCATATTTTCCAGTTCTGTGGTGTATTTCTTGCTTCCAAAGGATAACCCATTCTAGAACATATTTAGTACACATATATGCAGACCAACTTTACACTCTCTGAAAAGTAGAAGTAAAACAAAGATCAGGAATCGATACAATTAACTTACTCCACCCATCAAAGACACCAAAGGGAAAGAAACACAAACATTAAGCGACCAGACCATAATGGAAACCTAAACAAAGGAAGGCCATAAGGACAGTTACTTTCCTACAAAATGGCCATATGTTCATCCAAAATAAAAAGACACAAGTGATACACACAGTAAGTAACAAACAACAACATAAATAAACCGCCACAGAAAAACCGCCTTGGAACGGTCAGTGGAACGATTTCCGCTGGGTGGGGGGGGGGGGGTGGGGGGGCTTAAATCGATTTTACGTAGCCACAGTCCTCGCCTTTACTTCCGTCGCGATTTTGACAAATAATTTGTTCAGTCCGGATGAAGGCCTCCTAACTCATCAGTGCAACATCTCCGTGAACACAAAAAATCAAAGAACCACAGAGGTGAGACAACGGTGAGGACTCGACAGCAAAAAACCACTGAAATGCTGGAGCAAAAGAAAACCAACAGTTAGACTCCGATTGGCCCGACCAGAGACAGAGCAACAGGCACCAACCAACATTACCTTGAATTAGATCCCTCTAATTCTCAATAAGCCTTTATGGTGGAACCGTCATAGAATCTGAGACCTGACCAACCGGTGTGCAATTAAAGAGGGAACCAAAGTTGCCAACCGTGATTGGGTTAACTACCACGCATGCAGTCTGTCATATAACATCCATGTTGTACCCAATCTTTTTATATCGAAGAATGATTTTATGAAATTGAGTGCTGAAGTCATTGCGTTATATATTTTTCTGAATTTATATACTAAGTCACCATAAAATTCGGGTTCCGATAGACCTTGTTGCAGAAGAGATTTAAGTCCAATATTGAATTTTGAAATTAAATCAGAATGGCGTCTATAAAATTTTGAAAATGCTTTGCGTAGTTTATGGTACCGATAACCCTGATTAAGAAGTTTAGCCGTTAATAATTTATTACGAGTGTTGAAGTCAGTTACATGACTACACACACTAGCAAATCGAATTAATTGCGCAATATAAACGCCATATGATGGCGCACGAGGAACATCGCCATCCAAATAATGAAAATTTACAATCTCAAAATCAAAGTCATCGCGTTGATCATAAATTTTGCTCGAAACAAACCCATCTACAATAGATAGATGTAAATCCCAAAACGGGGCCTCGGTATCAGAAGAATTTGCTTTATTTAACTGAAGTTCTGGGGGGGGGGGGGTAAATGTGACTAATCAAACCATCGAAATAGGTATTATCAATATTTAATAAATCATCTAAATATCTAGAAGTGGAGCTAAAAGCTTCAATGATTTCAGATTGGTTATCAATGGAAAGCGACAACATGAAAAGTAGAAGTAAAACAAAGATCAGGAATCGATACAATTAACTTACTCCACCCATCAAAGACACCAAAGGGAAAGAAACACAAACATTAAGCGACCAGACCATAATGGAAACCTAAACAAAGGAAGGCCATAAGGACAGTTACTTTCCCACAAAATGGCCATATGGCCATCCAAAATAAAAAGACACAAGTGATACACACAGTAAGTAACAAACAACACCATAAATAAACCGCCACAGAAGAACCGCCTTGGAAATCTCTTTCATAGCAATACAAGAACAGATCAGCCACTAGAGGTGCGCAATTCGTACCCATCGGAATACCCACATTTTGTCTAAATAACTTAGTACCTAATCTAATATAAATATTGTCAAGTAGAAAGGTGAGGGCATCACACTCTTTCTGACATGACCAAAGTGTATAATTCTTATGCTCTTTAGAAGTGAAAAATGCATTTCTGACATTACATGCAAGATAGAGAGAATCTTCTCTGTGAAAAGCCCATTCAATTAAATCATTAAGCTTTTCTTTTATAAGATTATGAGGAAGTGTAGTGTAAAGAGTTGAAAAATCGTAAGTAGACAGACTTGAGTGTGTAGTCATGTAACTGACTTCAACACTCGTAATAAATTTTTAACGGCTAAACTCCTTAATCAGGGTTATCGGTACCATAAACTACGCAAAGCCTTTTACAAAATTTTATAGACGCCTTTCTGATTTAATTTCAAAATTCAATATTGGACTTAAATCTCTTCTGCAACAAGGTCTATCGGAACTCGAATTTTATGGTGACTTAGTATATAAATTCAGAAAAATATATAGCCGCAATGACTTCAGCACCCAATTTCGTAAAATCATTATTCGATATATAAAGATTGGGTACAATATGGATGTTATACGACAGACTGCATGCATAGTAGTTAACCCAATCACGGTTGGCAACTTTGCTTCCCTCTTTAATTGCACGCCGGTGGGTCAGGCCTCAGATTCTATGACGGCTCCAACGTAAAGGCTTACTGAGAATTAGAGAGATCTAATTCAAGGTAATGTTGGTTGGTGCCTGATGCTCTGTCTCTGGTCGGGCCCCTCGGAGTCTAACTGTTGGTTTTCATTTGCTCCACCATTTCAGTGGTTTCTTGCTGTCGAGTCCTCACCGTTGTCTCACCTCTGTGGTTCTTTGATTTTTAGTGTTCACGGAGATGTTGCACTGATGAGTTAGGAGGCCTTCATGCGGACTGAACAAATTATTTGTCTAAATCGCGACGGAAGTAATGGCGAGGATTGTGGCCACGTAAAATCGATTTAAGCCCCCCAGTGGAAATCATTCCACTGACAGTTCCAAGGCGGTTCTTCTGTGGCGGTTTATTTATGGTGCTGTTTGTTACTTACTGTGTGTATCACTTGTCTTTTTATTTTGGATGGCCATATGGCCATTTTGTAGAAAAGTAACTGTCCTTATGGCCTTCCTTTGTTTAGGTTTCCATTTTGGTCTGGTCGCTTAATGTTTGTGTTTCTTTCCGTTTGGTGTCTTTGATGGGTGGAGTAAGTTAATTTTATCGATTCCTGATCTTTGTTTTACTTCTACTTTGAAGCACGAAAACGTCTGGATTTCAATGTATTTAAAACCTCATTCGAATTTTTTATAGACCAAAACAGATTTCTTCCTGATCTTTCAAAGACTTTATCACAATATTTAACCACATGCGTTTTAATAGCAGTAAGACAGGAACTTAATAATTTAGAAAGTTCAGTGGTAGTGCAAGGGCTAGAATTTGCAATAAACCGTGCTTTGTAAAGTCTTTTATGAAGTTTTGGTAACCAGTATAGCGTAGGAAGCTTGTCTTGGCCTTCGGTAACACACACAGCAAACTTGGTGGCTGAATGACAAATATGTTCATCTACTATAGCTCTCTCTTCAGCAAAAGGCTGAACCTCATAGGCCTTAGTACCACCTGTATATATACCTGAAGTCCCATTACCCTTTTCCGGAAGACGAAGTCGATTTACAGTGAGCGCATTACGAGCACCCCCGTGCGCTATAATTGCGCGATTTATATAATGTCAACATTTTATAGGTCATTTGGGAGGCGCTGCTTCCAATTTTGTGGGACTTTTACCCGACATTGAGATGAAATGACATCTCAAGCTCTGTCATCCAATGAAACCAACAGGGTTTATAAACATGGACGGTCCGACTCGCACCACTTTGCCTGGGCAGGCTAAGATCCTCTAAGCGGTTTACCAGCATTTGTAGACGTCAGTTCTTGCAGAGGGCACCTGAAATGCCAAAGAGTGATGCTTTCTGCCACTCCTAATGGGGTTATAAGGTCATCTGTTGGAATGCGGGCAGCACCCTTAAGACCTTTGTACAAGAGTATACACCTGTGGACACAAAAGCGTTCAAACTCCAATGAAATAACTTTCAACGAATCTCTTTGCATCAAGTTAGTTTGACAAGCAAATGTCATTCATCAAATAATTCTAAAACTAGATCAAGCAATTGATTGGTCTCATTTTTGCAAACACTTTCTGATTGACATTTGAGATGTATTTTGATTGGACAGTGCAGGAGTCAGCAATGAAATGTACACCACCTTGTGTTTTGAATTTATTTCTGTGGATAGGATGTTACGATATATTGTTTGATGTTTCAAGTCAAAATGAAATGAAGCTCATCAAAGTAGAAATAAAACAAAGATCAGGAATCGATACAATTAACTTACTCCACCCATCAAAGACACCAAAGGGAAAGAAACACAAACATTAAGCGACCAGACCATAATGGAAACCTAAACAAAGGAAGGCCATAAGGACAGTTACTTTCCCACAAAATGGCCATATGGCCATCCAAAATAAAAAGACACAAGTGATACACACAGTAAGTAACAAACAACACCATAAATAAACCGCCACAGAAGAACCGCCTTGGAACGGCAGTGGAATGATTTCCACTGGGGGGGGGGGCTTAAATCGATTTTACGTGGCCACAATCCTCGCCCTTACTTCCGTCGCGATTTACTTGAACGCTTTTGTGTTCACAGGTGTAGTATTCGCAGATAAAATTGACTAGGCGGAGCTATCGTTTGCACCTGCCTTTGGAATGTTCCATTAACAAAAAGGTAAGCCAAGTCTTCCGATATTGTGTGAATTCAACTGCAACACAAACAAAGCTGTGGTGTATATGGCTATTTGGTCCGCTTGGAAAAAGCATGCAAAAGGCACTCTACCGAATCTTCTGGTGGACTCAGCAAATTTGACATATATTGACAACATCTGAATAGCTCCGCCTAGTCAATCTTATCTGCGACTACTATATAAGCATACTGTCTCTCCTCCTTTTCTTGAGAGACTCCCATCCTAAGTTTTCCAGCATTCCAGTCATACTTCCAGTTTCAAAGCAGAAATAGAACAAAGATCAGGAATTGATACAATTAACTTACTCCACCCATCAAAGACACCAAAGGGAAAGAAATACAAACATTAAGCGACCAGACCATAATGGAAACCTAAACAAAGGAAGGCCATAAGGACAGTTACTTTCCCACAAAATGGCCATATGGCCATCCAAAATTAAAAGACACAAGTGATACACACAGTAAGTAACAAACAACAACATAAATAAATCGCCACAGAAGAACCGCCTTGGAACGGTCAGTGGAAAGATTTCCACTGGGGGGCTTAAATCGATTTTACATGGCCACAATCCTCGCCTTTACTTCCGCCGCGATTTAGACAAATAATTTGTTCAGTCCACATGAAGGCCTCCTAACTCATCAGTGCAACATCTCCGTGAACACAAATAATCAAAGAACCGCAGAGGTGAGACAACGGTGAGGACTCGACAGCAAGAAACCACTGAAATGCTGGAGCAAAAGAAAACCAACAGTTAGACTCCGAGGGGCCCGACAAGAGACAGAGCATCAGGCACCAACCAACATTACCTTGAATTAGATCTCTCTAATTCTCAATAAGCCTTTCAACTGACCGTCCCAGGGCGGTTCTTCTGTGGCGATTTATTTATGTTGTTGTTTGTTACTTACTGTGTGTATCACTTGTGTCTTTTAATTTTGGATGGCCATATGGCCATTTTGTGGGAAAGTAACTGTGTTTATGGCCTTCCTTTGTTTAGGTTTCCATTATGGTCTGGTCGCTTAATGTTTGTATTTCTTTCCCTTTGGTGTCTTTGATGGGTGGAGTAAGTTAATTGTATCGATTCCTGATCTTTGTTTTATTTCTACTTTACGTTGGTACCGTCATAGAATCTGAGGCCTGACCCACCGGCGTGCAATTAAAGAGGGAAGCAAAGTTGTAATTGCTCATAACAAATCTAGCTGCCCTATTCTGGACCTTTTCAATCTCCTCCTGAAGGACTATTCCGTGGGGTCCCAGACACAACTAACATATTCCAAGATGAAACGAACTGGAGTGTATGTAATATACACCGTCTGTGTTCACTCCTGGGATCAAATATGTTCTAGAAAGGGGTATCCTTTGGAAGCAACGAATACACTACAGAACTGGAAATATGGAGTGTACCTGTTTTCTGGGCCAGACTAGCTAGTTTCGGCCTCGAGCTCATCAGTGACCTCATATATAGGGAGGAATCTAGACACTTTAGGATATTTCCACCAATGGCATGACGATATAGTTTGCTTTTTTAGTAGTTCATGAGGAGGGCGTGTCTGGACTAACTTAGATCAGTCTTCTGGAACAGTAAATATTCAATATAAAGGGATTCAGTTTCTTATCAGTCTCTTCAGTTTGTACATAAATAGAAGTAATTTGTAGTCTTTGATCAGCCGCCGCACTCACTAAAACCATCAGCTCATGGCCAAATGACTTGAAGAAAAACAGAGAAATAGAAAGCGTCGATTTTCTTTCTGTTATGAAATTTATTATAAATAAGGAATATGTAATCCTTTCAAACACGATACATGCAGTCAGACAACAAAAAGTGGCCATTTTTAATCGGTAAATTCTGAGTGGTTTGAGTAGTATTGTTATAATTCAATCAGATTATCACAAATTTAAGCCAATTAAAGATGTCGCCATCACTTTATCTTGTTACGTCATTGACTGCTTTGTTTATACAAGATCATCCAAAAGCGGCTCCAAATCATTAATTTCCTATATAAATTCGAATGATCTATGAAATCGTTAAAATGATGACCTTTAATTATCACAGTTTTTTTTATTAACATACAAGTGTGGCTCTTTTGATAATAATAAAAAGAAGAAGAATCAGAAGAAGAAGAATAGAAGACAACGAAATCATCACAGAAGCATCAAACCTTCCATTAATGATAAACCCTATTGGTTTTCAAAGTCAATGGTCAATGGTAAAAGTAGAAGTAAAACAAAGATCAGGAATCGATACAATTAACTTACTCCACCCATCAAAGACACCAAAGGGAAAGAAACACAAGCACGAAGCGACCAGACCATAATGGAAACCTTAACAAAGGAAGGCCATAAGGACAGTTACTTTCCCACAAAATGGCCATATGGCCATCCAAAATAAAAAGACACAAGTGATACACACAGTGATTTATGGTCATCTCGGCCCCTAACAAACTCGGCCCCTGACAAACCCGGCCCCTGACAAACTCGGCCCCTAGCAAACTCGGCCCCCATTCAACTCCGTCCCTAAAAACTCAGTCCCTAGCAGCATTTAGGTCCTAAAATACAATGTTTTTGTTTCCGAGAATCAATTTGAAAGGTGGATAGGTAGTTTCACAGAAAGTTTGAGCATATTTATCGTTTTTAATACGAAACCTTATCCACGATAAAAAAATCGCGGAAATTCATGCTGTAATTGGGACGGTGTTGGAATCGTGGCATCACGAAAACATGCCTATATAATTTTGCCCACCTGCAACCACACTTTAATATAGTAAAACTGGGGTTTACAAGGGTTTATATCAATTTACTTTTTTCTTCTCAAAAACATAGATTGTTGATGCTTGTAAGAACCGCCTCGTCGATGCCGTTTTTACAAGTACCCAAATCTGTTTGCTCAAAAACATAGATTCGGCTCACAAGGTTCTGTGAGGATTGTTGGTACTTGTTAGAATTGCCCTATCAATGTGGTTCTAACAAGTACCCAAAATCTATGTTTATAGCAGAAATAAGAAAAAATATGTTCATGTTTCATCTTAAAATTTTCATATTTGGGTGGTAAAAAATTCAATATTTTAGAATAGAATTGTTTTTGTTTTTTTTTGTGATATTAACATTTCCAGTGTAAAACCAAATGTAAACCTATAGAAAACAATATTCGCCCCCGCCCATCGAGGCTTGGAGAAATAGTTTGGGCTGCATGATGCTTCCATGCAGAGCTGAATCTGACCACAAGCGAGTACTGGCAAACTGCTTAGAAGGACTAAGCCTGCCCAGGCAAAGCGGTGTGAGTCAGATCGTCCAATGCATATAGTTCATGATATACGTGGTTCTCCACGATCTGATTGTGCGTTGGCGACGTTCATTACAAAAACACTCCTGTACAAATACATTGTCAATTTCTTTGGCCAAATATGGAAATTTTAAGACAAAAAATTGTGATATTTTTCTTATTTTTGCTCGAAACATAGATTACGGGGGCTCGATAGAACCGCCTCGACGGTTCTATCAAGAACTCACAAACTGTTTTGTTTGAGCAGATGTAGGAAAATAATGTTTTAAGGAAGAAACTTAAATCTTCTGCCGTTCATGAAAGTATGAATGACAGCGTGGCGCTAGCATAGTTTATATAAACCTTTTCGGTGTTAAGTTACTTTGCAGGCGATCCGCTGCTTTCATGATGATTTGTTTTTGTTTGATTTGAGGTTTAACGTCCCCGTCAAGACAGTAAAGGTCATTTTGGATACGATGCTTCCAATTTTGTGCGACTTTTACCCGACATTGAGATGATATGACATCTCAAGCCCTGCCACCCAATGAAACCAGTAGGGTTTATAAGCATGGTCGGGCCGACTCGCACCGCTTTGCCTGGGAAGGCTTAGATTCTCTAAGCGGTTTACCAGTACTCGTGTGCGGGTCGGTTTCAGCTCTGTGTGGAAGCATCATGCAGCCCATATATTTCTTCAAGCCCCGACGGGCGGGGGCCGTCATACGTTCATGAACAGCAAAAAAATAAAATTCATTTCTTAAATGAACACACCAGTACCTCATTGGTTTAGGTCGGGTAAAAATTGGAAGCAACTTTTCCAAAATGACCTATATCATGTTGACGGGGGTGTCAAACAATCAAACTCATTGGTATTAATAAAAAAAAGGCTAATGGCTGTGGAATGGTCAAGCCCTGCAAATGATAATAAAAAAAAATGGCTCAATTTTTGTAAGTGCGCAACAGAACATACTACTAATCTCTTTTAAGCGGCAGGGATGTAATTACACGCCAATCAATCAATTACTTTATTAATTATATCGGAAGGTGAGTGACAGTGGACCCACAGCAGCGTGTCATACACTGGTTCAATCATTGTAATAGTTTGATAATAAGTGAATTCCAACACTAATATATAAATATACTTATTTTAGGGGCCGAGTTTGTCAGGGGCCGAGTTTGTAGGGGCCGAGTTTGCTAGGGGCCGAGTTGGTCAGGGGCCGAGTTTGTTAGGGGCCGAGATGTCCTGTCACCCACACAGTAAGTA
Organism: Lucinisca nassula; assembly: GCA_963580285.1. Lineage (NCBI taxonomy): Eukaryota > Metazoa > Mollusca > Bivalvia > Lucinida > Lucinidae > Lucinisca > Lucinisca nassula. The sequence goes on along the minus strand of OY757015.1, from coordinate 34,559,481 downwards.
ACAAACAACAACATAAATAAACCACCACAGAAAAACCGCCTTGGAACGGAAGTGTCAAGTCAATTTTTGGAAATCTTTCCACTGACCATTCCAAGGCGGTTCTTCTGTGGCGGTTTATTTATGTTGTTGTTTGTTACTTACTGTGTGTATCACTTGTGTCTTTTTATTTTGGATGGCCATATGGCCATTTCCGATGGTTTGATCGGTCAAAATTACCCCCCCCCCCCCTAAAAAAAAAATCAGTTAAATAAAGCAAATTCTTCTGATACTGAGGCCCCGTTTTGGGAATTACATCTATCTATTGTAGATGGGTTTGTTTCTTGCAAAATTTATGATAAACGCGATGATTTTGATTTTGAGATTGTAAATTTTCCTTCTTTGGATGGTGATGTTCCTTGTGCGCCATCCTATGGCGATTTTGAGATTGTAAGTTTTCCTTTTCTGGACGGTGATGTTCCTCGTGCGCCATCCTATGGCGTTTATATTTCGCAATTAATTCGATTTGCCAGAGTGTGTAGTCATGTTACTGACTTCAACACTCGTAATTAATTGTAAACTGCTAAACTTCTTAACCTGGGTTATCGGTATCATAAAATACGCAAAGCCTTTTCAAAATTTTATTGACGTCATTCTGATTTAATTTCAAAATTCAACATTGGACATAAATCTCGTCTGCAAAAAGGTCTATCGGAACCCGGATTTTATGGTGACTTAGTTTAGAAATTCAGAAAATAATATAACCGCAATGACTTCAGCACCCAATTTCGTAAAATCATTCTTTGAAATAAAAAGATTGGGTACAACATAAATGTTATACGACAGACTGCATGCATGGTACTTGTGGACTCGGCAGCAAGAAACCACTGAAATGCTGGATCAAAAGAAAACCAACAGTTAGACTCCGGTGGGCCCGACCAGAGACAGAGTATCAGGCACCAATCAACATTACATATGTATGCTTAAACTGCATGAAGAAGTAGCAGAAGACATAAACAGACGACAGTTTAAGTGTTAAGAATAAATATGGTGCAACTTAGGTAATGGGCATGGGTAGAGAAACTCGTACTCGGATGAGCAATAACAGTTAAGCTATCAATCACAGCTACGTGTGTATAAACATTCGCCACATAGCTACAGAGGATTTCGTTTTTAAATAAGCTGCGCAACGTATATGCGCCAAAAATTCCGGCCATTTGGCTGGGATTAATTTACTAGGAGCCGCTTAACAGAGCGAGCGAGGGGAGGTAACTACCAGACTAATGGGAAAGTATAAAACCCGGGAGTAACGGCCGAGAGCCGGGAGTAAAATCCGGGAGTAAATTTTGACAATCGAATAAAGGTACTAAACATTCACATATCTGGATGAAACTTGAATCAAAAGTAGAATATAGAAGCTTCTTTAAAATGCACATAAGTGTCAACATAATTATCATGTACTTTTCAAGATATGAACCGAAATATACGACCACGTCGCAAAATTTTCGCCCGGGAGTAACTTTTGCGGTATTGACGATGTCAAGCATTTTGCAAAATATGTTCAGTCTGGGGTTTCTACACGAATTACTTTATGTGTTATCAATTAAAAACATGTCAGAGATTTGAAAAATGCAAAATTAAAGTTATTGCATCGCTCCGCCTAGTAAATAATTGACCCGGGAGTGGGCCGGGAGTAATTTCTGGGTTGAAATCGGCGTTTATTTGCCTTATTCTCGGCCTTATTGCTCCTATCACATACATGTACATTGTATTTCTTAAACGTTTGCCAGAAGAAAAGCTGAGATTCAGCATGGAGTACAGGAATTTATTTACTTGTCATATCGGGACTCGACACACATCCAAACCCCCAACCCAACTCACGCCCTGTTCCTGCGCCTATGATTTCATGTGACCCGGAACATTTATATTTTGCGCTACTTGTTTTATGGTCGTATAATGTAGAAACGATGACACAATTACCGCCGCAGTCTGATCAGTTTCTTTGCTATTAGCTGTCAGGGTAGTAAGACTACGTTTAATAAATACAATGTATGTGACATAGGCAATAACGCCAATAAACGCCGATTTCAACCCAGAAATTACTCCCGGCCTACTCCCGGGTCAATTACTTACTTCACGGAGAGATGAAATAACTTTATTTTTGCATTTTTCTAATCCTTGATATGTTTTTAATTGATAATACACAAACTTATTCTTGTAGCAATCCCAGACTGAACATATTTTGCAAAATGCTTGACATCGTCAATACCGCAAAAAGCTACTCCCGGGCGAAATTTTTGCGACATGGTCATATATTTCGGTTCATATCTTGAAAAGTACTCAATTATAAATATAAAACTTATATGCATTTTAAAGAGGGGTCTATATTCTACTTTTGATCCAAATTTCATCCAGATATGTTAATGTTTAATACCTTTATTCGATTGCCAAAATTTACTCCCGGTTTTTACTCCCGGCTCCCGGCTGTTACTCCCGGGTTTTATACTTTCCCCAGACTAATCGATACCAATTTTTCTGACACGGCAGTTATGTTGATAGCCGCTGCCCTGGTACCCGACATGTAGCGAACAAACAAATGACGAAAACAGCTAATTATCCATATTTTATAGTTAAGCAGAACCTTAAGTCTGTCGAAAAGGTAAAAGTCGCTTTTAGGAAAGGCAAACGGTAGTTCAAAGGCGTCAGCATTTTGTTTAGCTACACCCAGGTAACTTAACTTTATCCATGCAAAGTGGGTGGGGTATCCCCATTTCTCATATCTCCGTTCAGTCTCATACATCTTCATCTTCTTACATCTTCTTGTAGGGTCGCGAGATAAATATCTCATATAACCCCCTCCCGGTTTTTAACCCAGCCTTTATCCGGTATAATTGTGTATTTCGTGTTTCCCATGTATCTGTCGAGACGGTTTTTAAAACAGTTTATAGACGGCGCTGACACAACATCTTCTGGTAATTTATTCCAATCCGATACGGCCCTCAATGAGAAGAAATATTTTCTGATGTCCTTCTTACTTTGTTTAACTTTCAATTTTCTACCATTCGATCTAGTTGCCTGCTCATTTAACTCGAAAAATGTTCTATAGTCAATATCTTCTAATTTGTTTAAAAGTTTGAAAACTTCTATCATATCCCCTCTGAACCTTCTATATGACAAACTTGGTAGTTTTAGAGCTTTTAATCGTTCTATGTAGGGTAAATCTCTCACATTAGAAACTAACTTTGTTGATCTTCTTTGAACTCTCTCTATAGCATCTATATCTTTTTTAAATCGTGGGTGCCAGATAATGTTTCCATATTCAAGATGTGGCCTGATCAGTGTCTTATACAATTTACAAAAAGAAGAAGGTCTGATATGTAGAAATGATCTTCTGACTAGCCCAGTTATTTGGTTTCCTTTATTAATACAGTCACTTATATGTTGACGAAATTTCATGTCTGTGTCAAATGTGATACCAAGGTCTTTTTCCTTATCACTGTTTTTAATCTCCTGTTTCCCATTCTGACTATTTAATGAGTAAGTCATATTAGGGTTATTATGTCCATAGTGTAATGTACAGCATTTCTCTATATTGAATTTGAGCAACCATTTATCACTCCATTTAGAGAGGTTATCTGTATCTTCTTGTATCTGTTCATAGTCTTGTGCCGTACACACTGTATTATATAATTTCATATCATCGGCGAATAGACGAATTGTACTTTGAATACTATCTTCTATGTCATTAATATAGATAAGAAATAATATGGGCCCCAGGACACTGCCCTGGGGTATCCCACTGGTGACGTCAGTCCAGTTTGAATATTGAGAGTTCACTATGACCCTTTGTGATCGGCCCTGTAAGAATGCTCTTATCCAATCTAGTAGTTTCCCTCGGATGCCGTAAGAACGTAGCTTCTCCAATAATCTTGCGTGAGGTACAGTATCAAATGCCTTTGAGAAATCATAATAGATACAATCAAAACTTTTGCCATCATCTAGCCATTCTGTCCATTTTTCCATTACATCCAATAGTTGGAGAGCACAAGATCTGAGCGAGCGAAAGCCGTATTGGGCGTTAGAAAACAGGTTATGGTCTGACATGTGGGAAACAACCTTATCACGTACTAACTTTTCAAAGAGTTTACATGGCACACAAGTGAGACTCACAGGTCTGTAATTTCCGGGTTTACATCTATCTCCTTTCTTGAACAGAGCTTTTACATTCGCAGTTTTCCAGTCATCAGCAAGAACTCCACTATCAAAAGAACATGTAAAGATGAGTGTGAGTGGCACAGTTAATACTTGTTTTAATTCGTTCAGTACACGAGGATGTAATAAATCTGGACCACAAGATTTATTGATGTTCACAGCGTCTAAAAGTTTCAATATTATATCTTCGGATATATTAATGTCCGATATATTATGACCTCCATTCCTATCATCAATGGTAGGCAAATTATCAGTGTTCTCCTTCACAAAAACACTATGAAAGTATCTATTGAGTTCTTCGGCTTTCTCCATATCACTATTTAATACAGTTCCATCTTCACATTTCAAATCAGCTATCCCCAAATTTACTTTTCTCCTAGAATTTACATATTTATAAAATGCCTTTGGATTATTCTCATTAGCTATCCTATCTTCAAACTCTTGTCTTGCTTTCCTGCATTCTCTGGTGGCTGCATTCCTATCACGGCAAAAATACTGGAAATGAATATGCTCTCTTGTTCTCATGTACTTTGTCCATGACCTATGCTTTTTACGAACTGCCTTCAAAGCTATTCTGGTCATCCATAATGGTTTTTTGGATTTCTTATCATTATTACAGAATCGTTTTTTGGGTATGTTACTATTCATACAGTCATGCAGCTTACTTTTAAATAACGTCCACTTCTCATTTAAATCCATATTATGAAATTCATTTTCCCAGTCAATATTTCCTATTTCAGTCTTCATAGTCTCATAATCTCCTTTGTTATATAAAAATGACTCGTCTTGGACTGTAAATGACTTTTCAATGTTACATTTGATATTAAACACTATCAAGACATGATCACTTATCCTAACGGGGAAAAATGTTCAATATTATCAATAAGAAGTTCGTCACTTGAGAAAACTAGATCTAGTGTACTTGGTCTTTGATTGTCCCTGAACCTTGTAATAAAGTCAACATGCTGGTATAAAAAACTGTCCCTCACTGCTTCAATAAATTCATGACTGCTGTGATTTTCAGGCATATTTGATATCCAATGATTCCAGTCAATATCCCTGTAATTAAAATCTCCCATTATAACTTTGTATGTGTGATTTTTGGTGTTTATGGCACTTATCATTTCATTTAAAATGATATTATTTTCCTCCGTGGAGTTTGGTGAACGATATACAAGTCCGATTAAGAGCTTATCAGATTGATTAATGGTAATTTCACACCAGACGGCTTCCTTACTGGATATATCATTCATTTCTTCATATGATTTAACTTCTAAGCCTTCTCTTACAAATATGATTACTCCTCTGTTACCTCTTGCAGTAAATTTCTTGTTCATAATCTGTTGAAACCCTTTTAATACATATGAAGAAGAATTGAAGTCACTCCCTTTAGGGAATATTTCTGTTATGCCAATTACATCTGGCTGATGAATATACACCAAAGTTTCAAGTTCTGACCACTTATTGGAAATGCAATCTGCATTAGTATACATACATTTAAGACCACCAGACTCCGTTACACTGGTTTCAATTGTCACTCTTGAACTGTCATTTGAAAAATCAGTAGAGTTTATGCTTTCATCTGAAACTGAGTCCATGCTACTTCCCATATCGTCAATAGAGCTTAGGGAAACATCAGTATTTGCAGACGTTTGATTACTTTCATTATAACTATCAAGCGAAATAAACGTATTTACAGGCTCATTCTTTGAAACTGAATTAACTGTTGAATCTCTTAAAATAGAACTAACTTTCGAACTGGAACTCGTAACGTTAACGAAAACAGAACTGGAGCAATGTTTAAGGTTTTGCTTAGTGTTTACTGGCGGCTGCTCAGGTTTCCTGAGCCCCGACCTAAAGGGGGACCGTGACCCTGTGCCCCAGCTTTACCCCCTGGTGAATGTCTTCCATTTCCATTCTTCCCACTATTAGTGAAAACCCTGGTATCGGATGGAGAAGACCTATTCCTCTGTCCAGTATTAGCAGCTGAAAACCTGGGTATTCTCGAGCTATCACCTCTGTGTGCGGGTGGAACCCTTGAGTTATCACCCCTTTGTATATGTTCAAAAGTTCCATTGGCAGCATTAGTATTAATGCTTGAAGATTGGGTTCCTGTAACCGAATCTGCAGTTAAGGGCCTTATACCCGCCAGTTCCTCTTTCAACTTTCTATAATTGAATGTAGGATCAGTCTGCCTCCTTGAGGCCACCTCTGCTTTCAACTGGTTATTCATTTTTCTCTGTCTGAAAGTATAGTCAGGGGTTACTGTGATTTTCTTAAATTCACTAACATCTCTAAGAGTTTTACTATTAGATAAGAACTTTTTCTTAGAATTTTCACTGTCAAAGGTGACTTTTAATGGCCTGGGCTTAGTGTCTGCCTTCCTTTCTCCAAGTCTTGTAACATTGTCATGGACATTTGGCAGCTCTAGACATTCACAAATCTTATCCACAGCCTCTAATTCTTCTGCTTTTCTACTCTCTCCACTGTCTGCGTTAGACTCTGGTAGATTATAAATAATTAGATTGTTTTTCCGCAACTCACGCTCTTTAAAATCATAAAGTGCTTGGTCTATTTTGCGGTCAACCATCAGCTCAGTACAAGACTCATCTATCTTATTTTCAATCTTATTTAATTTTACTTTCATATCTTCATAAGACTCTTTAATGTTACTGACCATTATGAGAACCTGTTTGACTCCAGGGATGGCTTTCTTACAACCATTACAGTACCAAATGAAGTTTTCCTTCAAGTCAGAACTTTCTAGCTCATCATAAAAGTTTTGTGACATACCCGAACAGTGAACACAGTACCAAAATTCACAAACTTCACATTGAATTCCATCGTCATCATCACCTAGGGCATTTTCACAGACGGAGCACAAGTTCCTGTCAGCCACACTGTAGCTGTGTTCATTTGGGGTTTTTGATTTTGTTGTTTGATCAGTATTTCCATTTGATTTGGGTTGAGATCCCTTGGGATTAGGTTTCTGAGATTTCTTCTTATCTTTGTTTGCCATTTTGAGCAGTTATTGAAGCTTTTTCAGTTGATGACCTTTATGACCTTCAGGATCACGCCATATTGGCGGCCATTTTTTCATAGTTACATGTGGTCATATTTTGGGCCATTAATTCCATGTCCTACAAAACGTGATCAAACAAAACTTCAGCTCCTCTAAGTTCCCGAAGTATTAATAAGTCACTAGGCATGGGTTAATTGGAGGGGGGAGGGGGTTTAGCAAATAATATTTCTGTTTTCTTGATCTTCAGAAGTTTCGCCGTCTTCACAACTAAACCGGAACCGGAAGTTCTCCTCGTAACTCCGTTCACCCTCTTCTTTGATTAATATGAAAAGGAATCATTTTTACAGTTATCATACATCAAAACTTGTTGTTATTAAGGAACATTTGAACCTGTTTTGAAGAAATTCAGTTTTGACTTACTATTTAATTCACAAAAATCGAAATTTGTCACAAAATGCTTAATATTTTAGGGGTCCCCCTAAATAATCACTAACCAGTGGCAAGCATGTGACTGAAAATGATAAGTATCAACAAATTAGAATAGTGCACAGTCTAAATAAAATACTCATCATGTGTAATATTCATAGAATGAATCTGATTACTAATGATAATCAAATAAATTTGGGTGAACAGAGTTATGAGAACATGCCCGAAAAACACCCTGCATTTCTTGACGGCTGTAGAATGAACAGAATTGATGTTTATTTTCTTAAATCTTGAGATTCTCATAGGCATTTAGTCAAACGTTTAAAAAATACCTGCAGAAAATTATTTTTGAAACAAAAAATTGAAAGCAGGATTGCGCAACCTTAGGTGAACGGAGTTTTGAGTTTCCAGGCTAGAAGGCCCAAGTCGGTAGATAAACGTTTTTCGTTTTCTTTCACAATACTTATTAGGAAACGTATACCACACGTTGGTTTTTACCCATATATAAACAGTCTGACTCAGTTTAAGAAGATAGATAGATCGTCCACAGGGACACAAATGAAACAAGGTCATGTGAAAATGATTTCAGATAATGAGATATAATTCGGAAATACAAGAGTTGGAAGTGTAATTGAAAACAACGAACATCAAGACATATTGAAAAAGTAAGCAGGGGCTGATAAATCCATTGCCTGGATGCCCGGGACAAGTCCGAAATTGCCGGGTCATACCTGTCATATCTGCCGAATTATGTGGGAGGCCCCCCTCATTTGAAGGGTGGGCGGACGATTTGGCCAGTGGACAATTCGCCCTAGGACAATTTGGCCAGCCAAAAAATTTGGCCAAACTGATTTCTCCTAGCGGTTTTACCAAGTAGAAGTAAAACAAAGATCAGGAATCGATACAATTAACTTACTCCACCCATCAAAGACACCAAAGGGAAAGAAACACAAACATTAAGCGACCAGACCATAGTGGAAACCCAAACAAAGGAAGGCCATAAAGACAGTCACTTTCCCACAAAATGGCCATATGGCCATCCAAAACAAAAAGATACAAGTGATGCACACAGTAAGTAACAAACAACAACACAAATAAATCGCCACAGAAGATCCGCATAGGAACGGTCAGTGGAAAGATTTCCACTGGGGGGCTTAAATCGATTTTACGTGGCCACAATCCTCGCCCTTACTTCCGTTGCGATTTAGACAAATAATTTGTTCAGTCCGCATGAAGGCCTCCTAACTCATCAGTGCAACATCTCCGTGAACACAAATAATCAAAGAACCACAGAGATGAGACAACGGTGAGGACTTGACAGAAACTAAGAAACCACTGAAATGCTGGAGCAAAAGAAAACCAACAGTTAGACTGATGAGCCCGACCAGAGACAGAGCATCAGGCATCTATTCTATCAATCATTGCAATAGCATTATTTTTTCATTTGGCTACATATTTTCATCAAATATTTTATGTTTTTTTAGTGATTGTAGCTGTCATTTCTTGGCTTTGATGGGTGAAAATCAAATGTTGACACAAGAGGAAATTGCATAGTATGAGCAGTTTCTTCATTTGACAACATATTTTTATCACACATCATTACATATTTTCTGTTCATTTATAGTATCTGAGCCCAGTCAACACTAGAGTCAACACTATTTAGGTCATATTGAGCAGATCACTTTCCCTAAGTGTAAGTGGTTAACCAGTGCAGTGTACATTCTTGAACTAGGCAGGCATCACATGAACAAGTCCATAAAATGAACTTTGTGTACAGAAAATTAGGGTTTATGAGGGTATACATTATTTTTCTTATTTCTGCTCCTAGACATAGGTTGTGGGTACTCATTAGACCAGTCAAAAAATGAATCGGCCAATTAACCATGGAAGCAAGAAAATATGCTAATTGATCTTGTATTCCAATGCATACACAAACAAACAAACAAAACCAAGAAAATAAGTGTGGAATAGCTAATTAAAAAGCAAGGAACCAAGACCAGTCAGCAAATCAGTTAGCCAATTAACCATGAATACAAGAAAATGTAATTAATCTTGTTTTCCAGCCAATTTAAACAAAAACCATTAAATTTATTTATTTTATTTCATTGTATTTTTTTGTGTTTGAGGAGGATTATAGTTAACCATTTCTATTAATTTGCCCATAAAGAATATCTCAGGCCAAAAGTTCGATATTAAAACATTACTGTATATTAAAATCAAACCTAAAACATTAAATTTTCAGTTTAAACTAGTCATTATATTAATCCGGCCAAATTGTCCTACCCAATATTTTTGGCTGGCCTAATTGTCCTAGGCCAAATCGTCCGCTGGCCAAATCGCCCTACATTCCATTTGAAGCATATCACTCTCCTAGAAACACATGGTTCCCCAATAAATTGGCCGACAGTAGGGAGGTTAAGGTAGTGATTTTCATTTCCAATCACTCTCCCATATGTCTATTATTTTTTTATTTTATGTAAAGTTAGAAATTTTGATTTTGTAAGTGGAAAATAGTTACTATTTACCAGTCAATAAAAAGTGATTATTAAAAGTCATGTTTGTTTGTTTGATTTGAGGTTTAACGTCCCAGTCAACACTGTGTAGGTCACTTTGGTGATGTTGCTTCCAGTTTTGTGGGACTTTTAACCAACATTGGGATGAAATGACATCTCAAGCCCTGCCGCCCAATAAAACCAATAGGGTTCATAAGCATGGACGGACCGACTCGTACTGCTTTGCCTGGGCAGGCTTAGATCCTCTAAGGGGTTTACCAGTACTCGTGTGCGGGTAGGTTTCAGCTCTGTGTGGAAGCATCATGCTGCCAAAATATTTCTTCAAGCCCTGATGGGTGTGGGCTGATTAAAAGTCATGAAATCAACAACAGATTTTCTTATAGCGAAATTGCACCCCTTGAGTCAGCTTTTTACAAGTACTCACATAACTGGAACACCGGAACAGGCTATCTAGCCTCTGAAGGTGCACTCTGGTAATAATCTCTTGGTTTTGGTCCGGGGTCGTAGCACTAGGGGTTGAACTTGTATGGATGGAACTTCCAAGTGAGTTTAATCTAGCCTTAAAACAGTTCAGAGAGGGTGCCATTATTACACTTTCTGGTAGTGAATTCCATGAGTCAATGACTCTGATACTAAAGCTATTTGCCCGAACTTTCAACCTATGTTGTCTCTTATTAAACTTCATTGAGTGGCCTTGTGTTGCATGGTAAGTGGATAGTTTGAAGAATTTGTCCTTTTCTATATTGTTGATACCGTTCATTATCTTATACACTTCAACAAGGTCCGTTCGCTCCCTCCTATATTCAAGGGATGGGAGTCCAAGGCATTTAAGTCTTTCTTGGTAAGTTAGGTGGCTTATCGTTCGGACTAGCTTTGTGGCTCTCCTTTGCACATTTTCTATTGCAACCCTATCTTTCTTATTTATATATAAAGAGGTGTACATACTGTGACGGCATACTCAACTTGTGGTCGAACAAGACTTTTGTAAAGGTTCAGAGACATTTCCTGGTACTGTAGAGATTGCCCTAAAGCGGAACAGCATGGCGCTGCGTCTCGGTGCCCGAATTGTCCGCCCTCTTGCCCTAAATTTGAAATTTTGGCCCCACAGTTCATATTGTTTAGGCCCCCGCCCATCGGGGCTTGAAGAAATAGATGGGCTGCATGATGCTTCCATGCAGAGCTGAAACTGACCCGCACACGAGTACTGGTAAACCGCTTAGAGGATCTAAGCCTGCCCAGGCAAAGTGATGCGAGTCAGCCCGTCCATGCTTATATCCCTATTGGTTTCATTGGGCGGCAAGGCCTGAGATGTCATTTCATCTCAATGTCGGGGTAAAAGTCCCACAAAATTGGAAGCAACGTCTCCAAAATGACCTTTACAGAGTTGACGGGGATGTTAAACCTCAAATCAAACAAACAAACAAGTTCATATTGTTTTTAGGTTACAGCCCAAAAACACTGGCTTATGCAAGAGCAAGTATATGTGCTTCATCTTGCTGCTTGCCACGGGCGTATGATGCCTCGTTTGATCCTTGTTTTTCAGCGAAAATTTAATTTGGCATTACAATTGAATCATCTGCTGGGCAGACAATTCACATGAGGTGTGAAGCCTTATTTTCTCTGTAAAATACATTGTTATAAAAAAACTAAGATTGCCATCTGCTCTAGAATTTTCTTCAGTGCTTAAAGGGTTAACTCTTAAGATGCCATGAAAAACTGCATCTGAAAATGTTGTCTGTTTATTTCATCTGCTGTGTCTTCTTGGAAACTTTTCAAACATATTTTTGGCATACAGGCAAAAAGTGTGGACCCAGATCAGACTGCTCCTAAAGGAGCAGTCTGATCTGGGTCATCACTGTTTGCAAAAATGACTTTTAAAGTTACCAGTAGATGACAAAACAGATGACAATTATTGTAATTTGCATCTTATTCTTATAGGTTCAACAACCGGGCCTGAACCCATATCAGGTGGGAAACCTTAACAGACAGTGCAGACCCAGATAAGATGCCACAGAATGTAACATCGGATCAGGGTCTGCATTGTTTACTAAGAGGATTTTCCATCAAAAATAGAATAAAAATGAAAAAATAGGCCTTGCACCCCTAAACGACAAATCAACTTGTCCAGCATATAGCAATGGAAGAGCACCCCAGAATACAATGGGTTAAGCTTCAGTTTTATATACAGTCCAATCTGTATTAAGGAAGCACCTAAGGGATAACAAAAATGTGTTTGCTTAAGACAGGTACTTGCTTAATACAGGTGAAATTTAACATATTTGGCTTTTTCGGGAACAAAACACCCGCTTGCTTAAGACAGGTTGCTTGCTTAATAGAGGTGGCCACTAAGACAGGTTTTACTGTATGTTTCAGGTAATATTCCAAGATGTTAGCAGCAGGAGCTAGTGTGTGTACAGACTCGAGTGACGCTGTGGAACTCTGCAAACCTCTTGGACTCTACCTAAAGCCGATAGCTCGGCTTAATGTCTGTGTCCAACTTCCACAGTTGAAAGAAGCGGGAAAATCCATATCAAACTGGGAAGTGATGGAAAGAATTAAAAACATGATCAAACCTCATGCATTCACCTCCCTCAAAATAGTCAAAAGCACAATGGAATTTATACGATTTGAAGGTGAAACTGAAAACAAATCAAATATACAGACGCTGATTGCCAGACTAGAAGGTAAATCAATCAAACTCAGTGGGTTTCCAGATCAGTTAAAAGTGAAAGCTGGTGAAGCTAAACCAGTCTTCCCCAGTAGACATGACTGGGATGCTTATTTCAGAGACGCTAAAAATATGAATGAAATGAAGCCAGGTGAACGTCCGGATACAATGCATATGAAAGATCTCCCTTGTAGATGGTTTTCATCAAAGAAGAGCAAAGAAAGAGATAAACCCAGTGAAAGCTGTTTAAAGAAAGTTTTTGGACAGTTCGGTGAGATTCGTTGTATAGATATACCGATGTTAGATCCATATAGAAAAGAAATGACTGGGACAATAAAAGCTGGTGCTATACAAACTTTCACATTTGGTCAAGACTTAATATTTGAGACTTATGTGCAATTTAAGGAGTATATAGGGTTCGTAAAAGCTATGGACAGACTCAGGGGTATGAAATTATTATATATGGATGAGCTTGGAAAGTGTGCAGTCACAAATATAAAGGTATGCTGTTTAATTTATATTAGCTAATTTTTATGACCAAGTTTCAAAGAATTACATCCAGTGCTTTATAGCTGTAACATACCAAATCTAGAAGCACAGCCATTCTTACATTCACTTTGTGTTAACACTTATCCTGCTTTTCACGACAATCCCTGCCTTTGCAAACAGTGTAGATCCAGATCAGATGGGTTTTGAAGAAGCCATCTGGCTTCTGAAGAAGCCATCTGATCTGGTTAAACACTGTTGTCGTTCAGTTCTACAAAACAATACCCGTTATATCATGTAATCAGATTGGCTGATAATAGGCATACGTAAATTGGTGTAGCTAATTTGATGGCATGCCATTGCATTTCACTGTACTGTGAAAATCATGTGGCAATTACTTCATTTTGACCTCTGTTGACCCCAAGACATGCCTCCTGGACAAAATTTTTGCACCACTGTATTCTACTTTTCATTATGCAACATGACTATGTTTCTACGAAATGGATTTTGATCCTTGGGCGGGGTTCAGACCCCTACCCTGTTGGGGGATGTCACATCAACATTGTGAATACACCACGACCTCATTATAACGAGACTCATTATGGCACGGTTTTGGATATAACACGGTTTCAAGATGGATCCCAAAAATGTATAGATTATATAGAAAAATGACCATAATGGTCATTTTTCTATATAATCTATACATTTTTGCTTGAATATAACACGGTTTCTGCTTTGGACCCCATTAATAGTGTTATAAAGAGGTTGTGGTGGATGTTCCTCCAGTCCTCTTCCATAGGGCCGATATCCGTGACAGTTTCAAGATTCTAGCTCAAAAAGCCTCGGAGAAGTTGTGTGACAATCAAAAACAAAGGACCCGAAATCCTGCTTTTTGACCTCTGGTGACCCCAAGACATGCCCCCGGGGGCAAAATTTTTGCACCACTGTAGTCCACTCTTCATTACCTTCGATTTGATATGCAGCATGTCAAGGTTTGTGCAAAAAAGAATTTTGACCCCTGGGGCTCACCCAATATTCCCCTTTAACTGGAGCTATGTAATAGTTATGAACTGTGTTCATGGATTGTGTTTGCCTTTTTATTTCAGGTTGACTTCGACAAAACAAAACATCTCACTGACAAGTCCATCCGCAAGAGACGATTGGAGCGTGAATATTTGGAAGAGTTAGAAAGAGAGAGAGAAGAAAAGGTCAAGAGGGAAAGAGAAGAAGAGGAACAAAGAATTGCTGAAGAAATGTAAGTACCTTACACCACTAACTATTTATATTATAACACTATGTTGTATTTTAACCCTTTAGATGCCAAGCAAGCTGCGTCTAAAAATGTTGTCTGTTGATATCGTCTGCCAAATATTTTTGCAAAATTTTTCAAGCACATTTTTGCATACTGGCAAACTGTGTTTACCAAGATCAGACTGTTCCTGCAGGAGCATTCTGTCTTGGTCCACACTACTTGCAACACTGTTAGACTTTCAAAGAAACCAGCAGACCACAAAGCAGACAACAATTGTTGTGAAAGGCATTAAAGGTTAACATGCAGTTTTGGATTTAACACTGTATAATCCTTACCTCGCTGAACACAACAACCCCTGTATTTGCAAAATGACATCCCAAGCCCTGCTGCCCAATGAAGCCAATAGGGTTTATAAGCATGGACGGGCTGACTCGCATCGCTTTGCCTAGACAGGCAGTTTGTGAATTGAATGGATACATTGTTTCAAGATATTTGATTGGCTGTTGGTCAGAATGGGTGTAGCAAAATTAATTTATTCAGCTGGACACAGATTAAAAATGGATCCCAGATATTATAAAGATTGTCAAAATAAAAAAAAAAAAAAAACACCCACAAATGGTCACTTTTCTATTTGTTACATACATATTTTTTGGGTTTGCCAAGTTCTGCAACAGAATGTCAGATAGTTTTTCTCTGGGTAGTCCAGTCTTTCATATAGATCTTGTGCACAAAATCTGTGGACCCCTAGAGGTGGACATGTTTTTATCTACAAAAATCCCACCTCTGATTAATGACTCTAAATAAGTGAAATAATCTTGAAAGGGTGGTAAAACCCAAACCAAATTACCACGGTTGTTTAACTGACATGGTTTCTGTTTTGTACCAAAACAATAGTGTTTAAGAAGAGGTTGTGGTGTGTATCAGTGCTCTCACCTTTACCACTCTCCAGGCGAATTCAGCAGACGACAAATTGTTGGTATCTTTCTTATTTTTCCCAGAAAAGAGGATTTGAAATCTCATGCAAATGAGACAATTTGCATGAAATGTCAAATCCTATTTTCTTAGAAAAATAAGAAAATATTTGAAAATGTCGTCTGTTTCAAAAAAAATACCCAGCATGCAGAGCATTAACCCATTTAGTACCAGAAACCCCAAAATGGGTACCCTGGCAAACAGTACAGGCCCTGATCAGACGCCGCATTCTGCATTCTGATTTGTTTTCATCAAAATTTATTTGGAAAAGGACTGAACTTTTAGCAAACAGTGGAGGCCCTGATCAGACGCCGCAGAACTTTTAGCAAACAGTGGAGGCCCTGATCAGACGCCGCAGAATGCGGCGTCTGATCAGGGCCTCCACTGTTTGCCAAAAGTTCAGTCCTTTTCCAAATAAATTTTGATGAAAACACAACCTGACACCCCTTAATTTTGGAATGAACTCCTGCTCTATATATAAGGAGGAATGTTCCATTTGGTACAAAAAGGGTTAATATCTTTTTGGCTGCTGAATAATTTGATATGCTGGATATATATAGATAGTGCCGGTTTTGAGGTAATCTGTTAAAAACCCTCACAAATCACCTCTTCAACCAGCACTATCTATATATAAACACATCTTACCACATATATATTTTACCGCAGTATTTTGAGCAGACAGATAAACCGACTATTACATGTCAATTTATCTTTACCACACTGATAGTTGGACATCAAAGTCCAAAAGGGAAATCACCTACGGACTATTTCAGTATTTAGAAAACCATTCACTGGACAAAAAACTAGTCATTTATTTACGTTCAATTTCTTACTATTCTAGTACAAGCCGTGATAGCCGAGTGGTCTAGATGGTTTGGACTGTAAATGGTGGGGCATGAGTTCGAATCCCGGTAATGACATAAAAATCTTTTTATAATGGAACATTGAATAAAAATGATGACAGCGTAATCGGTTTCAATAAAAAGCGTTTCTAAGCGATAAAAATGGGTTAAAAAAAAGAAAAAAATACAAAAAAATCCTGATAACACTGTAATCGGTTTAATTAAGAAAGGTTACTAAGCAACTCGTAGAGAACAACAAATAATTAAAAGTAATATCCAAAATCTGCTCCGATAAAAGTCGCGGATAGACACTATATAGAAACATATTAAAAAGAATTTTGAAAATTCCACTTTGGGGCAAAAACTTTAACCCCTCCTGAAAGTGCCTTTACATAATCCAATGACCACCAGATTTTGCACATATAACAAGACTTTAAGGCTGTATAACATATTAAAATTCCAAGTTCCTATGACAACTTTTGGAATTTCAGAAAGTCTTTGAGTCTTCCTAAAAGTGGAATCCCATCAACCGATTAGTCTCAAATTTTGCATATGTATTTGGGTTGCATATATACATATTATCACAAAATTTCAAAGTTCTAGCATCATTTTGGAATTTCCTGCAAGTCTTTGAATTGTTGTAAAATAACATTGGTTCAACTAATTACCACCAAACTTTGTACATATGTTTCAACATACAAAATGCACATTCTTATAACATTGTAGGTCGGAAGTGAAGCAAAAAAAAAAAAAAATATTAACTTTCATATTTTGGTGGTGGGTCATTTACTATTGTAATTTTATTGAATAAAATCAAGCATTTTCTATCTTTTTTTTCATTTCATTCTTTGCTTGAGCCTTGCCTTCCTCAATAAGTTTCTTTCTCTCACTTTCACTCAGTTTTGAATGTTTTGAATGTATGTTCTCTTTCAGTCCTGAATCATCCTCAACACTCTATCATACTCAATCTTGCAATTTCCTGCTTAAAAGGTTTTATAGAGTTAAAATATCTCTGTTTTTCTCTAAAATTCTTTCCACCACACTTATCACAGATTTGATATTTTGCTGTAGTACCTTTACCACATTGTAAACATTTCACTACTTTACTTTTGTTATGTTTTATAATAAAATTATGAGCCTTGCAGTATATAGAATGCTTTACTGATTTGTTTTTACATGGTTTATTTGAACCTAACGGCAACATAGCACATATATTTTGCATCTTTGCTTTTTCTATATCCATTTTTATTATTATATTTAAAATTTTTTTTTTATAGTTTAAAAGAAAACAAAAAAATGAGTTCTGTAGAGAGACTAATACAATTGCATAGTGAAGGAAGAATTAGTGATGAGGCTTTAGACAAGGGTCTTAAATCCTTAGATATTGAGAAACAGAAGAGTGATGCACTACAACAAACTTCTACATTGGAAAATCTGCGTAAAAGACGTAGAGATAAAAAGATAAGAAAACGACAGCAACAAAATGCTGTTAAAACAAGTGAAAAAATTAATGATGAAGATACTAAAGAGAAAAATGTTCTGAAACTGGTTGATAAACCATTATGCAATTACTTCAAAGCGTATGAAATAGATGCTCATAAATATAAAGACCCAAATATTTTGTTTAATGATAAAAAATCTGTCATTATAGATAAAATTAATGAAAACATTAAAGAATACAATGGTATTAAATTTTCAATTGGGTTATCTATAAAGTTTTTTAAAGATGAACTTAATGGTGAAAGAAAAGAAGTTACCGGTGCATCACACGGAGAACAATGTGCAGTTCTTGATGGAAATAATTTAGATGAAAACTATAACAAACAAACAACTTATATACAAACATGGATTGAAAAATTCACAAATACCGCAACGGGTTTAGAAATTGACCATTGTATCAAACTTTATCTTAATATAGCAAAATATGAACCACTCAAAGGTTCTTCGTATATTTCTCTTCCAAGTGCAATAGCAAATAAAAAAGCAATAATTAATTTATCAAATGATGATGATAGATGTTTAGAATGGCATATACTTGCTTCTAAATACCCAAACAAAAACAATCCAAGTAAGTTATCAAGTTATCGTAAATATTTAGGCACATTAAATATGGAAGGAATAGACTTTCCCACACCAATCTCACAAATACCAAAAGTTGAGAAACAAAACAATATAGCAATCAATGTTTATGGATACACATTAACAAAAAAGACAGAGAAACTTACTGTATTTCCATATCATATTTCAAATCAATCAAATGATAAAGAAAGAATTAACCTGCTTTTGATAACAGAAGATGTTGAAGAGGAAATTGATGATAGTGAAGAAGAAATGATAGATGAAGATTATAATCCTGATGACTATCCTCCTGATGAGTCAAAAACAAAATATCACTACTGTTTTATTAAAAACCTTAATAGATTACTTTACAATCAGAACAATAAACACAAACATAAAACACATTTCTGTGATAGATGTCTTTATGGTTTTACAAGAGAAGACCTAATCAAACATAAAGAAGACTGTGAAGGCATAAATAAATCTCCAATGCGAATAGAAATGCCATCAAAAGGTCTTATCAAGTTTAAAAACCATCAAAATCAAATGCCCGTTCCATATGTTATCTATGCTGACTTTGAAGCACAAATCAAACCCAAATCACAACAAAAAGGAGATAAATCAGAAATAACAAGCGAACACGAAGCGTGTGGATTTGGATATCAAGTTGTTAGATATGATGGTAAAGCAGACAAACCAGTAATATACAGAGGTGAAGATGTTGCAGAGGTTTTTCTAAATCATTTAAAATGTGAAGTGAATAACATCAACAACATCTTTAGACATCCTAAACCATTAATAATGCCAACAGAACAGAACATACAAGATTATGAAAATGCTTCCCATTGTTGGATATGTGAAAAAAAAATTAATAATGAAAAGAATCCAAAAGTAAAAGACCACTGTCATTTCACAGGAGAATATAGAGGACCAGCACACAAATCCTGTAATCTCAAACTTGCAATCAAACCAAATAAAACCAAAATTCCAGTTATCTTCCACAACTTAAAAGGTTATGATAGCCATCTAATAATGCAGAAAATACACAAAGCAAGTGGAAACATTACTTGTATTGCAAATAATTCAGAGAAATTCATCTCATTCAGTATTGGACAACTGAAATTCTTAGACAGTTTTCAATTTATGGCTTCCTCTCTTGAAAAGTTGGTAGATGGAGCAATTGGTGTAAAGACAGAATGTGAAAAATGTAAAGGTACAGAAGAAATAAACATCAATGAAAATTGGTTATTAACAGCGAAATGTAAAAAATGTCACAATACAAGATATAAAAAACTCAACAAATCAGAAAGCATGTACACTCCATATTTTTCAGTTCTGTGGTGTATTCCTTGCTTCCAAAGGATAACCCTTTTATAGAACATAATTACCATTAACTGTAAAACATACAACTAACTCACATCTTCTTGCTCGTAAAGGTATCTATCCATATGAATACATTGATAGTTTTGATAGATTTGATGAAACACAACTACCACCCATAGACAAATTCTACAGCAGTCTTACAGATGAAAGTATCAAACAAAAAGACTATGAACACGCTCAAAAAGTATGGAAACAATTTAACTGTAAAACACTTGGTGATTATCATGATTTATATCTCAAAACAGATGTTCTCTTACTTGCAGATGTTTTTCAAAAGTTTAGAGAAACCTGTATGAATAACTATAAACTTGACCCTCTACATTACTACACTGCACCTGGTCTATCTTGGGATGCTCTTCTAAAATACACAAAAATAGAATTACAACTTCTATCAGATTTGGATATGCATCTTTTCATTGAAAAAGGAATGAGAGGTGGAATAAGTATGGTTTCTAAAAGACACGCAAAAGCAAACAATAAATATGTAGCAGATTATAATCCAAATGAAGAAGACAATTACATAATGTATTTAGATGAAAATAATTTATATGGTCATTCAATGAGCCAACCACTTCCATTTGGTGGTTTCAAATGGATAACTAATAAAGATTTAATAGATGGAAAACTTCCAAAATTACAAAAAGGTAGAGGAAGAATATATGAAGTAGATTTAGAATACCCCAAACATTTACATAAACTACATAATGACTATCCACTTGCACCTGAAAAATTAGCAATTAAAAAAGAATGGTTATCCGACTATCAAAATGAACTAATTGAAAATAGTATGTTAAAAACAGAAAAACTTGTCCCCAATCTAATGGATAAGAAGAAATATGTAGTACATTACAAGAACTTGAGACTATACAAACAACTTGGTATGAAAATAACAAAAATACACAGAATATTAGAATTTGATGAGAAACCTTGGATGGAACCTTACATACGTCTGAATACAGAATTACGTAAAAAAGCAAAGACTACATTTGAAAAAGATTTCTTTAAACTTATGAACAACTCAGTATTTGGCAAAACAATGGAAAACATACGTAAAAGAGTTGATATTAAATTAGTCAAAACAGATGGCAGTGAAAATGAAAAAATCCGCAAGATAATAGCCAAACCAAACTTCAATCGTAGAGTAAAGTTCTCTGATGAGTTATCTGCCATTCAAGTGAATAAAACAAGATTAACTCTAAATAAACCAATATATGTTGGCTTCTGTGTTTTTGATTTATCAAAACATCTTATGTATGATTGGTATTATAATACATTGAAAAAGAAGTATGGTGATAACTGCACCTTGTTATACACCGATACTGACAGTTTATTAGTAGATATAAAAACCAAAGATGCTTACAAAGATATGTCTGAAATGAAAGATGAATACGATTTCTCTGATTATCCAAAAGAACATCCACTATACGATGAAACAAACAAGAAGGTCATAGGTAAGATGAAGGATGAATGTGCTGGTGTTCCAATATCAGAATATATTGGTCTTCGTCCTAAACTATATTCAGTATTAAGAGCAGATGAACAAGTCATCAAAAAAGCGAAAGGAACAAAAAAATATGTAATCAAAAAACAAATCAATTTTGAAAACTACAGAGATGCATTATTCAACAAAAAGAAATACACACACTCAATGAACATGCTACGCTCAATGCATCACAACATATATGGATTAAAAGTAAATAAGACTTCACTTTCTCCTTTAGACACAAAAAGATACATAACTGACGATGGCATTACGACATACGCGTATGGGTATCAGCCGGAACAATAAGTAATTCCTCTTTGACAAACCCTCTCTTAGGTGCAGGAGATTTCAAATAATAAACTCTTATTCCCTGCGTTATAATATGATAGTCAATCTTATGAATATCAACAGACCATACTGGGTCAGTAGCCCTTCTCTTTCCACCACCTTCTAATTCTCCAGGTTGATACAAATATCTAACATTTACATAAGGACAAATTTCAGCATCAACTTTTCTTGTTATAATTGGAGGAGGTTTTTTCGTCTCCTTATTTAATGCTTTAATAACATCAGATAATCTCTTAACCCATTCTCTGTTTCTTTTTTTAGTATCAATCTCTTTAGCATACTGATAACCAAACAATCTTTCTGCTAAGGTTCTATTAAATCTTTCTACTATTCCTTGGTCTCTGTGTATTTCTTTTCTACCTCTTCTTATTTTGGTATTATGCTTTTCCATCAAAGTTGAAACGGAACTCATAAATTCTCTACCAGGATCAACTTGCAATAGTTTAGGATACTTCAAATGTCTTTTATAAATCTTCTCAAAAGCATTTGCAACTTCTTTACTATCTTTCGACGTCAAAGGTTCGGCTTCTTTATATCTTGTTCCAACATCAACCACTGTCAATGCATACTTGTATGTCTTCCTACCAATAGTATCGTGAGGTAAAAACAACAAATCAGCCTGATGAACTTCATTCTCTGCAGACACATCAAATTTTGGTCTTATTATTCTCTTAGGTGCAGGTAAATATATTTGCCATACTGCTTGTTTCTTTAAGAACTCTAATGCTTGTTTCTGACTAACCTTTGCTTCTTTTGCTAACTTACCAACAGCTGAGTGTCCTTTCCAGAAACCTTTTGGACTATAGTATATCTTCTCCATTTATTTATATTTAAGAAAAAATATTTATATATAAAAAGATGTCAAAGAATGCACAAACGCAAAATATAGCACAATTGCTTGATGATGACTATACACCTACAAAAGAAGAGTTTGAAGAGCTGTTAAAGGAACAAAGTCAATTTGACACAAAGAAATGGACTGATTTAGAAATCAACAACATTTATACAATCACCGACTACAGAGAAATTAAGACAGACAATGGTGTGAGTGTAATTTTAACTCTCAAAGACAATGGTGAAGTATGGAGTCCTGCACATCTCACAAAGAAGATAGAAGGTAAAGAACCACCATTTTATGTAAGACCACTTGGTTTGAAACCATGTAAGAATAATAAAAAAAATAAATATCATGCTTATGATTTAGTTTTTCCAAAGAAAGATTATGTCAAAAAATAATTTTTTTTTTTTACCTACATCAACTTCCAAGCAACAAATCCTGTCAATGCCATACCACCAACAACAAATGCAATCTCTCTATTTTTCTGGTCTTCTGATGGAGTGTAAAAATCACTCAATGTAGGTTTTGGTGGTAATGGTGTGGATAAATTATCTGGCAATTGTTTTCCTGTAATATAATAATATTGTTTCATAGCAGTGTCAGCATCACTGAACTCATCCACAGCATGATGTTCCTTCTTCAGTTGCTCATTAATAAAATCCAATCTTTGTGTTCTCTTCTCATTCCATGCAGTTGTTGCTGATTCTAATTGTTCCATCGCTTTATCATGTCGTTTTCTCTCTTCATCACTATTACTACCCATATGTGAAAATAAATAATTACTACCTGAAAAGGCTAAGGCGTTTGTAATTGCTCCTCCAACCATTAATGCTACTGCACTTGCCATTTTTATATAATGAAAAAAAAAATATTAAAATTACTTCATAATATCTGCAGGAATAATACCTTGCTTAACAAGCATATACTTTGTTGCCATTGCAAGTAATATATCAATGGACAACATACCAATATCTGTCATATTAAAATCTACTTTTGGTGCTGGTCTTTTCAATAGTTTTCTACCTAATTCTGAATATCCAACAGTTAATACAGTTTCCACTCCAGCATGATATAACATGTTTACAATTTGTTTTCCGTCTATTGAGGTTGTCATTTTTTTTAATGAGAATATTATTTTTTTAAATTAATTAAATTCAAATGGGTCAATTTCTTTTTGTTGTATAATAGGTGCAGGTTGTTGCATCATAGGTTGTTGTTGTGGTACAACTTGTTTAGACTTGTACATATACAATCCTATTCCAACAACTCCAACTGTTATGCATAATGGTATATAATTTTTGTATATATTTATATTCTGTGAATTTGGAGAGCCGACATCATCATCTTTTGTTATAGATTTTAATTCGATGTTTTCTTTCTTTATAGTTTCAGTCTCCTTTCTTCTTAATTCTGCATTTCTTTTTCTTGCTTCTGCACCTTTCTTACCAGCAACTACTCGTCTTGGGTCTTTTGTTTTAACTTCAGTATCACTCATTTTTTTCTAAGGAGATATTTTCTTTTTTATTAAAATCAATATGTCTTGCTGTTGTTAGCATTGCAGTTAATGGAGCAAGGTACATTCCATATCTATAATACAATTCACAACACGAACTTGTCAAAGCGTGATTGATAAAAGGGTCTTCCTCTAAGTCTTGTATCAGTTTAGGTGGATTAACAACATTGAAATACTTTGATACACCCATCACGTATAAGCTAATGAAAGAATTACCCAATGTCTTAGTCATACTTGCTCCCAATCTTGCTTCATATCTGCAGTAAAGTTTGTTTATTTGTTCTGCTGTCATTGTATCAATGTCTGATAGTTGTAAGTCTTTACCAAGATACTGCTTACTACCACCACCAGCAACAATGGCTGATAATCGCTCACGTTTTGTTTCTTGTTCATTATTTTCTGTGCTTCACATTCAATGTCTTGTAATAATTCTTCAGCATTCATTTTTATTTTATGTAATTTATTTTTTATTTTTAAAAAATAAAACATCGCATATCCGACTATTAATAAGATTGCAGTGTTTGTTATGATTATTGATAAGATTGCAGTGATTGATAATATTTCTAACAGCATTGTTTTTTAGTATTGCTATTTTACTTAAAACATTGCATAAGCATTACTTAAGATTTGCTACAGCATTGAATAAGCATTACTTAATCATTGCTAAAAAAAAATAATCAATCAACCAACCAATAACCAGTAGGCTGGTCAGTCTTCAAAATTAACTTACGATGCTTCTTTTTTTTCAGTTCTTCTTTTATTCTCTGTCGTTCTTCCAAAGTAGGAATAACATCATTCTCTCTTAAACAATTTTCAAAACTATCTCTATCTTTTGTGTAGAACATGCATAGCCATTTTGTTTGTTCTCTTAAATCTTTTAACACAGAATTATATCTCTGCGAAATAACCCACACTGATTGTTCTGCATGCCTACCAGAAAATGCTAATTCTGATAACATATCTTTTTTCTTTGTTAGTTCTTTCGTTGCACTGCAATCATCAATAATGTAGAGAGTAGAATGACCAGCATATTTATTAAAGAACATTCTTAATAGTTCTTGTAGTTTTTCTTCTCCATTAACAATAGGATTAACAATTGTTATATTTTTTGTTTTAGGCTTTCTAACATCACCAATCCACTCACGATTTTTATAAGCCTTGTTCCATTGAATGGTTGGGCAAAGTATAACAATATGTTTAAATACTTGACGATATTCCTCTTCCAAAAGGTCAAGGACAAACTCTGTTTTCCCGCATCCAGTTTGACCACATATAATAGCACAATGAGGATATTTTGGTAGTTCCATTTTTATTTGTAAAAAAAAAATATTAATAACTGACTTCTTTAAATCTACCATCTTCAAAGTTGATTTGTGCATCTTGTATAACAAACAAATAAAGATTGATTGGTTCATCTGCTCCTGCTTCTTTCGTTATTTGTATTGTGATACCTTCTGATGCATTTTCAATTCTTCTTCCAGAACCATGAAGTGTATTATCATCAGTTGAACGTAAATCCAACCATAAAGCATACCTGTTCGTTAGATATTTTTCTATTGTTGTATCAGTAAAATATAAATCTTTAACGACCATACTTGTTTCTTTGTTTCTTTTTGAATTCAAAGCAAAGAATTTATTTATTTCGTCCCAGTGTTGGTGGGACTTCATTCCTTGACTATACAATTGATTCGGAATCCCTTCTATTGTCATTTCCACTTTTGTAATTTCTGGATTATAATATTCTTCTGTGCTGGCCCTTTCAGGATCTTCGAATAGCATAAGAATTCCTTTCATACTTCTTGCAGGAACATTTAGATTGATATTCCATAGTGTATCAGATTTCCACTTTTGTAATTTCTGGATTATAATATTCTTCTGTGCTGGCCCTTTCAGGATCTTCGAATAGCATAAGAAACAAGTATGGTCGTTAAAGATTTATATTTTATTTCATTTTTAAGTTCATTACCCGTTTCTGTTTTACGTCTTCTGGACACCGAGGCGAATAAATTCTACGATAGTTCTCATCAGTTATATGATGCGGCTCTCTTAACTAGAGGCTATACTCAGCATACTCTCCGTCCTTACATTGATTCTGAAATTAATCATAAACGCCATTTCTTCAAAATATCCTTCATTAATAAGGGTATGGATTTTATAGATTTGCCCAGTATCTTCCGTGAGAGATCGGTGCTTTCTTCCATTCCTGCTTATTTTCAAAATACTGAAACACCTATAATTTGCTATAAATATAACAAACCTGTTAGATCTATCATTTTTAATTTCAATAAACTTGTTTCAGATCTTGATATTGATACTAATACTCCTGATTCATGTGATTGTAAAAACAAGTATTGCTATCCTGCTGCTGGTCATGTAATTACTGGCAATTTGAAAATTATTCCTGATTCTAGGATAAGGAATATAATTTCTAAAGGACCGAAATATCGGTTTCCTTCTAAAATTGATTTCAGTAAATGTAGAGATGAAATCGCTGCTTCCTTGAATGAATTCGGTAATCGATGGTGTAAGCGAGAGTATGTTGAGCATAAAGCCCTTAAGGACTGGAAACTTAGCATTTTAAAACTAGTAAATAAACGCATTTCTTTCTATTCTCAAAATACTAACTTATTACCTCCTAAGCCCAAGACGTCTTTACGTCATCTTAAACTAGGTATTCAAGAATTTCATAAGAAGTTTGTTTTGGCCCCTGCAGACAAGGCCGCTAACAACGTCGTCGTTGTGTGACGGCTCCACTATGTTAACACGCTTAAGCAGGAGCTTGGTGGTACTATGGCCTATGAACTTCAGCCTTTAGCTGAAGAGAGAGTTATAGTAGATAAACATGTTTGTCTTTCAGCCACCAAGTTTGCTGTGTGTGTTAACGAAGGCCAAGACAAGCTTCCTACGCTATACTGGTTACCAAAACTTCATAATAAACCTTACAAAGCACGGTTTATTGCAAATTCTAGCTCTTGCACTACCACTGAACTTTCTAAATTATTAACTTCCTGTCTTACTGCTATTAAAACGCATGTAATTAAATATTGTGATAAAGTCTTTGAAAGATCAGGAAGAAATCTATTTTGGTCTATAAAAAATTCGAATGAGGTTTTAAATAAATTGAAATCTAGACATTTTCGTGCTTCTAGTCTGTCTACCTACGATTTTTCCACTCTTTACACTACACTTCCTCATAATCTTATAAAAGAAAAGCTTAATGATTTAATTGAATGGACTTTTCACAGAGAAGATTCTCTCTATCTTGCATGTAATGTCAGAAATGCATTTTTCACTTCTAAAGAGCATAAGAATTATACACTTTGGTCATGTCAGAAAGTGTGTGATGCCCTCACCTTTCTACTTGACAATATTTATATTAGATTCGGTACTAAGTTATTTAGACAAATTGTGGGTATTCCGATGGGTACTAATTGCGCACCTCTTGTGGCTGATCTGTTCTTGTATTGTTATGAAAGAGACTTCATTTTGTCGCTTTCCATTGATAACCAATCTGAAATTATTGAAGCTTTTAGCTCTACTTCTAGATATTTAGATGATTTATTAAATATTGATAATACCTATTTTGATGGTTTGATCAGTCAGATTTACCCCCTTGAACTTCAGTTAAATAAAGCAAATTCTTCTGATACCGAGGCCCCGTTTTTGGATTTACATCTGTCTATTGTAGATGGATTTGTTTCGTGCAAAATTTATGATAAACGCGATGACTTTGATTTTGAGATTATAAATTTTCCTTTTTTGGATGGTGATGTTCCTCGTGCGCCATCCTATGGCGTTTATATTTCGCAATTAATTCGATTTGCTAGAGTGTGTAGTCATGTAACTGACTTCAACACTCGTAATAAATTATTAACGGCTAAACTCCTTAATCAGGGTTATCGGTACCATAAACTACGCAAAGCCTTTTCAAAATTTTATAGACGCCATTCTGATTTAATTTCAAAATTCAATATTGGACTTAAATCTCTTCTGCAACAAGGTCTATCGGAACCCGAATTTTATGGTGACTTAGCATATAAATTCAGAAAAATATATAACCGCAATGACTTCAGCACCCAATTTCGTAAAATCATTCTTCGATATAAAAAGATTGGGTACAACATGGATATTATACGACAGACTGCATGCATGGTAGTTAACCCAATCACGGTTGGCAACTTTGCTTCCCTCTTTAATTGCACGCCGGTGGGTCAGGCCTCAGATTCTATGACGGCTCCAACGTAAAGGCTTATTGAGAATTAGAGAGATCTAATTCAAGGTAATGTTGGTTGGTGCCTGATGCTCTGTCTCTGGTCGGGCTCATCGGAGTCTAACTGTTGGTTTTCTTTTGCTCCAGCATTTCAGTGGTTTCTTGCTGTCGAGTCCTCACCGTTGTCTCACCTCTGTGGTTCTTTGATTTTTGTGTTCACGGAGATGTTGCACTGATGAGTTAGGAGGCCTTCATGCGGACTGAACAAATTATTTGTCTAAATCGCGACGGAAGTAAGGGCGAGGATTGTGGCCACGTAAAATCGATTTAAGCCCCCCAGTGGAAATCTTCCACTGACCGTTCCAAGGCGGCTCTTCTGTGGCGATTTATTTATGTTGTTGTTTGTTACTTACTGTGTGTGTCGCTTGTGTCTTTTGGTTTTGGATGGCCATATGGCCATTTTGTGGGAAAGTAACTGTCCTTATGGCCTTCCTTTGTTTGGGTTTCCATTATGGTCTGGTCGCTTAATGTTTGTATTTCTTTCCCTTTGGTGTCTTTTATGGGTGGAGTAAGTTAATTGTATCAATTCCTGATCTTTGTTTTACTTCTACTTTGTTTTTAGTTATTTTTCTGTGTCTTAGTATTCTGTCATACAAAATAACCATTTTACCATCAACTTGCTGTCTTATTTGTCTTGCTAATTCAGTATCAGAAACAATATCAAATTCCAAACAAATATTTTTGATTGTATAAGTTGAAGTTGCATCGCCTGATTTAATTACTTTATTATAATCATTGAATGTAAGTTCATATTCAAGTCTATCTCCTAATCCTGCTT
The DNA here is from genome assembly GCA_963580285.1 of Lucinisca nassula. Taxonomy (NCBI): domain Eukaryota; kingdom Metazoa; phylum Mollusca; class Bivalvia; order Lucinida; family Lucinidae; genus Lucinisca; species Lucinisca nassula. The sequence goes on along the minus strand of OY757015.1, from coordinate 34,530,441 downwards.
GATAAAATGGCATATGGGTTTCCAATAATTCAAAATCAAGTGGGATGCAAAACCTGTTTCCATATGCTTTTGCGATGGCTTGATCTTCTTTATCTGCTGTTGCGTTTCCTGCACCCACTCTATGTCTCAACATGTTCTCTTTGCCAACGCCTTGATATACCATATTTACACGTTCTGTAATAGTCTTCCATAAATCAATATAACAATGATAGATGTCACTATCGTCAATGGACATAACTTCATTTCCACTTATTCTAATTGTTGTTTTCTTAATTATTGCTCTTCCTATGTTTTGAAATATAGTTGCATTTGCATCTTTAGAGGTTAGTTCAATTTCAAATGCTAATCTGACTGTTCCGGGAACAATAACATCATTACTACTTAGATTAGGAAATCTCACTAATAATTGTTGATTTTGGTCAATAGTTGAAGGGTTATTTGTTATTACTACACTTTGACGGATACCTCTCACACCTCGTGGTTCTCTTAATTTTCTGTAAGGGTTTAGTTTATCTCCGTAAGCTGACATTTTTTTAAAAGATAAAAAAATATTTTTAAATAATAAATAAATAATGGCTGAATATGAAAATCCTGAGTATGACAGGGAGGATTATGATGAAGAAGCAGAAACATCTTTTACAGATGAAGAGCAGTTTCAGAGAACATTAAATAGTCAGTTTGCTGGTTTGAATGATTTAACCGGTGATGATTGGAAAACTCTGCGTAATAGCATAGGTCAAAACATGATAGATAGATTTTACGAAAGGAATGAAGAACCTAAACGTAAAATCAAAGGTTTGTCTCTCAAGAAAGATGATATAGGGAGACCAATGTTATATGTTAAAGATGAAGGTGGAAAGAATATTGCATTAACATATTATCGTTCCAATGCACCAGATGAAATAGCAACATTTTTATCATTTAATACTTTGCAAAGGAAATATGGTGTTGATTTTGTTAGGAATGTATTAGGTGTAGATGATTTTAAACCATCTGCTACAAGAATTAAAGAAGGTAGAAAAGCATTCACACAATTACTTCAAACGAGAACTCAAATAACACAAACAGAAGAAGAAATACCTTTACAAGATATATCATCACAAGAACAAACTCAAGAACTATTAAATACAACAGTTGATGTAGAAACTGCTGTGAAAACATTGGAGACATCATTTACTAATGAACAAGAAACACAAACAGATTGGACAAAAAGAGAGATTGATGGAATAGCAAATGCAATGACAACAGTCAAAGAAGAGATAGCAAATGAATTGGCAAAACTGAATGAAACAAATAAAGACTTAGCAAAAGAAAATACAAAATTAGAACAAGCCAAAGCAGACAATGATGAATTTCAAATAGAAAGGATAAGTAGTCGAATCAAAGAGTTAGAAAGTGAGAGAAGTGCAAGATTGGAAGTTATTAATGTTAATAAAGAAAAACTACGTAGTCAGGTAAATAGAATCAAAGAGACTATAAACAAAGTATTAAAAGAAGACACTACATTGGGTGAAAGAATTAGAACATTATTCAGAGAACAAGGCATTACAATTGTTAGTATTTTAACCGCTTTTGGAATGATTATTGGAGTTATTGTTGAGGCTGTTATTCCTACTGGTGGTGGTACTACTTCAACCCCTCCTTCTCCACCAAAAGGTGGTGTTAAAGATTGGGTTAAGAAACAATTATCAAATCTTGGTAAATTACTTTCTACCCTTGCAGGAAAAGTAGCTACTGCATTACCAGGTGTTATTGGTTCTATTGTGTCTTGGTTGTTGTCTTCTGCGGGTAAAGTTGTTGGTTGGTTTGGAGAACATTTATGGGCATTAGTTGTATTGGTTGCTGGATTGTTATATGCATCTGCGAGAGAGTTTATAAGAAAAAAAGAACTTAATAAATTTCATACATAATTAATAGTCCAATTACTATACTTCCTACTATTAATGCTGTTTTGTTGTCTTCATGTTGTATGGCTTCTTTTTTTTCTGGTAGAGATTGATGAGATTGTGGTAGAGATTTATTTGTTGGTGTGCCTTGTAGAGATTGTGGTAGAGATTTCTTTGTAGTAGATTGGTTAGCAAGTTTGTGATGATTAAACCAATCTGCTATTCTAGCATCGGAGGTACCAGCACCATCAACCCAACTTTTTGACAGATTGTGTTTCTTTGCATAATCAACTGCTTGTTGATGATAATCTGGTAGAGATTTCTTTGTTTGTGTGCCTTGTATAGTTGCAGGTTGTGTAGCAGATGCAACAGGTTTAACATTTACATCACTATTGAAACCAAGTGTTTGATTTTCTGTTGCAATTACAATTTTATTATTATATCCAGCGATAGTACCAACTTGTAAAACCATATCACTGGGAGACATATATAATCCAATACCATAAACAAAATCTACTTTACTTCTTGCATATTTGAGTGTGTTTTGATATCTTTGTATTTGACTTGGTAAATCAACTGGACTATTAATAGCGTCTTCAATGTTAGCAAGAAATTGTTTCTGAGCATCAAATCCTGTGCCTATTTTTAGAATTTCTACACGTGTTTGAGATTGTGCTGCTAATAGTGCCCATACAAACATTCTAATACTTTCGTTAATTCGTTCAATACCTGTTTTTGTTAATCCTTCTGATTTGTCTAATATAAACATTGTCCAGGCGTCACTTATATCTACTGTATGTTCTATTTTATCATTTGGATTAAAGAATGGACCTTCACTTCGATGTTCTTGTCTATATTTTCCACTTGGTTTAAAATATTGTGTGTAACTCCCTAGACCACTGCATTTAGAACTACTTTCTAATTTTTGCCTCCAATCTGTATTAGGTGAAACATTGAATTCATTGCATAACTTTTGATAGACAGCTTTGTCGTATGGATTTTTGTAATAACAAAATGATTCATCTGTTGGTAAAGGTGTTTTAAGTTCTTTCAAAATACGAGCAATACAATAATAAACATGAAATGTATATATTGTTTTAGTTAGTCCTGAAGTGTTTTGCAAATGATCTTGATAACTTACACCACATCCTGCAGTGGCACACCAGACAGCAAAATTTAATTGACATTGCCACCAGTCAAATGATGAATGAAGCCATGTATTCCACGGTTCATTGGTGTGTAATGTTGGATTTTGATAGTTTTGAAATAAGTCGGGAAACGTTACTGGAAAATGGTCATCTTTATTAACATAAATCGTTTGTTTTATAAGTTCAATATTCTTTTCGGTATATTTAGTATTGGGGTTATATGATGCATTGGGATTGTACTTGAATTCTTTAGGTATCATTTTTATTATTGATTATATATAAAAAATAAAAATGTATCATACAATTTCGAATATTGACAAGACAATAAACTTGCAACAATACATTGATAACAGAGATGGGAATAAACGTATTGGTTTGAAATCTATAACATATGGTGTTGGATGGTATAATGTTGTTGATGAATATTTGCAGAAGACTAAAGAGAGACCTCATAAGATTATAGATGGTTATTATAGTTTCCAACAAATAGCAGATTTATTTCAAAGTAATAATATTACATTATCTGTAAATGAAACAAATGGAATTGCTTCTTTAATTACACCGGATGAATTGAAGATAAGCAAGGGCTTAAAACAAATGTTGGGGTTTGGAAATAAGCGAAAGTTTGCTGTTAATGAAACTCATTATGGTGAGAGAGCTGTAGATTTTGCTGTTTATAAATCATTGTATGTTCATTTGGAACAGATTAATACTTCAAATAATTATTTAGATGGTATGCCGAGTACTGTGTTGGCTGTTGTTCCAGTGGAAAATAAAGAGTTTGGAGAGATAACAACAGTGAGATTTGAGCATCCAGAATATAAGTGTTTGGTGAATGATGCTATAGCAGAATTGAAATTAGAAATCAGGGATGAAAATAACAACAAGGTAATTAATCATCTACCAATTAATTGCGTTTTGGAAATTATATAATTATAATAAAAAAATGAGTATATTTGGTGCTAAGAGAAAACACGTAGATGCATTGGGGCTGAAACAAGAAATATTTAATATGAGAAGTCAAGCATTTACACAAATAAATACATTGAATGATAGACATACAGGACTTCAAGATAGATTTCGGGATATGTATGTCAATCATCGATTATTATATAATAAGGTTGATAATATGTCAGACAGAAAATTGATAAGCATTTGTGCGGAGAGTAAAGGTTCCTTACAGAAGAATGAAGTGTTTGGCTTTGGAAATGGTGGTAGAGAAGTAGGTGTTGGATATGTGATGAACTTTCCTGGCCAGATAATAGGTGTTGGACTGTCGAGTAAAAGAACAAAAGGCGATGTGTCTGTGGCGATTGCAATTAATGGAAATCCACAAGCAGGATATGATATATCATTGAATAATATTTTAAGAAAACACGATAACTTTGCTACACCGTTAAAGGTTGAGGCTGGTGATGCAATTGCTTTTGTTTGTCAGACTAATAATGCTACATGTGTTAATATTGTGGCTTCGATGATAATTGAATTATTTATTGAATAAAAAAATATATGTTATCAAGAAAAAAATGAAACAACCTAATGCACCGCTATATCCAGAGTTGCCTATTGAAGATGGGCAAAATTATAGATTACAGAAGATATCTGAGATAGAGAAGACGTTAATTAATGAGAGAGATGTGAGAAAAGCATTATACAAAAAATACAAACGTGGAATAAATATTACTGATGGAGTTGATACTGGTTTGATATCAACAAGTGTTATTTTGGCAGGTGTTGGATTAACTGTTCCAATTATGTTGCCTTTAGAGATTGGTGCTGTTGTGTGTGGGAGTTTGGGTGTGTGTGTTAAACTAATTAGGCGTAAAATGACTTCAAAAGCACAGAAACATTATGAGATTAAAACTATTGCTGATAGTAAGTTGAATAGTATAAAGGATTTGATTTCTAAGGCTTTGACAGACGGACAGATATCTGAGAATGAATTTAAACTTGTGTTGGATGAGTTGGACAAATATAATAAACTCAAAGACAATATACATTCAAAACAAACAGGATTGAGTGAAAGTGAGAGAAAGAAACTTATTGAGGAAGGTAAGGCTCAAGCGAAGAATGAAATGAAAAAAAAGATAGAAAATGCTTGATTTTATTCAATAAAATTACAATAGTAAATGACCCACCACCAAAATATGAAAGTTAATATTATTTTTTTTTTTTTGCTTCACTTCCGACCTACAATGTTATAAGAATGTGCATTTTGTATGTTGAAACATATGTACAAAGTTTGGTGGTAATTAGTTGAACCAATGTTATTTTACAACAATTCAAAGACTTGCAGGAAATTCCAAAATGATGCTAGAACTTTGAAATTTTGTGATAATATGTATATATGCAACCCAAATACATATGCAAAATTTGAGACTAATCGGTTGATGGGATTCCACTTTTAGGAAGACTCAAAGACTTTCTGAAATTCCAAAAGTTGTCATAGGAACTTGGAATTTTAATATGTTATACAGCCTTAAAGTCTTGTTATATGTGCAAAATCTGGTGGTCATTGGATTATGTAAAGGCACTTTCAGGAGGGGTTAAAGTTTTTGCCCCAAAGTGGAATTTTCAAAATTCTTTTTAATATGTTTCTATATAGTGTCTATCCGCGACTTTTATCGGAGCAGATTTTGGATATTACTTTTAATTATTTGTTGTTCTCTACGAGTTGCTTAGTAACCTTTCTTAATTAAACCGATTACAGTGTTATCAGGATTTTTTTGTATTTTTTTCTTTTTTTTAACCCATTTTTATCGCTTAGAAACGCTTTTTATTGAAACCGATTACGCTGTCATCATTTTTATTCAATGTTCCATTATAAAAAGATTTTTATGTCATTACCGGGATTCGAACTCATGCCCCACCATTTACAGTCCAAACCATCTAGACCACTCGGCTATCACGGCTTGTACTAGAATAGTAAGAAATTGAACGTAAATAAATGACTAGTTTTTTGTCCAGTGAATGGTTTTCTAAATACTGAAATAGTCCGTAGGTGATTTCCCTTTTGGACTTTGATGTCCAACTATCAGTGTGGTAAAGATAAATTGACATGTAATAGTCGGTTTATCTGTCTGCTCAAAATACTGCGGTAAAATATATATGTGGTAAGATGTGTTTATATATAGATAGTGCTGGTTGAAGAGGTGATTTGTGAGGGTTTTTAACAGATTACCTCAAAACCGGCATATATATATGCTGGTCATCCATGAGAAAAGAGTGAGTGGCTTTTCTCTAATTTAGGTTCCTCAAATGCATGGGTACAGTCAACTAATGGGGCTAGAGGTATGATTTCTTGTTTAATTGTACTTAACCCTTATCCTGCTGGGTGAGGTTGGTGGGGGGGGGGGGGGGTCATGGTTGGGTGAGGCAAAAGGGTCAAGTACTTTGTATCAGTGGTGCGTCCAACTTATATTGGGTTACAGTTGGGCAAAGCCTGCTGTGCTTGCAAGCAGGTAAGGGTAGAAGGGGGGGTGGGGGGGGGGTGGTTATTTATTTTGTTCATTTACCTCTTTCTCCCCTGTCCCTCACTTTTGTCTCCTCTACTACATGTATATGTATCGCTCCCTTTCTCTGGGAGATGGGACACAACACAAAATGACCCACAAGGGTTGACATGTTTTTAAATCACAATCAACCAATCACGGGCCTCCGTGGCCTAGTGGTTAAGAGAGCTGACTCTTGATCATTAGGTCTCTCACCGCTGTGGTTCGAGCCTCGCTCGGGTCATATGTGAGACTCCAAGTTCTGCAACGGAAGGTCAGGTTTTTTTTCTCCGGGTACTCCAGTTTTCGCCCACCTCTGATTAAGGATCGGCTTGATATGAGTGAAATAATCTTGAAAGGGCCCTAAAACCAAAACAAAAAACAATCAACCAATCAAAATCCTGCTGAACCTGGATATTCCCTACCTTTGCAAACAGTGTAGATGCAGATCAGATGGCTTCTGAAGAAGCCATCTGATCAGTATCAACACTGTTTGATATTCATTTCATGCATTTGTAAGAATAAATTGCATCAAAAAATCCATTCGGTTGCAAATATATAATGGGAATGGCTAAACTAATTTATTCAGCAGGACAAGGGTTAAAGGTCTTTTCTGCAAGATTGCAAGTACTGTAGCAAAGAATCTGGTGAGACTGCGCTTATGTGCAGGCTCACCTGAGCCATTGCTAGTCTCCTATGCAATAAGTACCGGTTAAGTTACATCACCCTGCTCAGTCAAAGCTACTCACACTTTTCATTACGAAAACACGCCTATACAAATACAGTGCTACCTTTAAAGCCGAACAAAATGAAATGAAAAATTGTGATATTTTTCATATTTTTGCTCAAAATATAGATTGTTGTACTCATGAGAACCGCCTCATTGAGGTGGTTCTAATGAGTACACACAATCTATATTTTTGAGCAGAAATAAGAAAATAAGGTATACCCCTGTAAACCCCAGTTTTACTATATAAAAGTGGGGTTAGACGGGGTCAAAATCATATAGGCGTATTTTCTTGATGTGTAGCAAAAATATTATCGGTTTTATAGTTGTCATATTTAATGTTTAAAGCTTTAACGACATGCTAGCTAACAACATTGTTAGTTTGAAACAACTGGCCCGTGGTATGTAGAACTACTGGTATTGTAGTAAACACTGGTTACAAATAGAGCTTATCCATTTCTCCTTTATTTTTTAGTCGTCTCAAGGATGAAGAGGAACGTGAGCGTGAGAGAAAACGGAATGAAAAATTACAGAAACGACTTGAAAAGCAGAAAGTTCGGGAGGAAAAGAGGAAACAACGGTTGCTTGAGAAAAAGAGGAAGGAGGAGGAGCGTAAAATGCAGCTAAAAATAGCAATGGAGGAAAGGAAGTTTCTGCTAGCTCAGAGAAAACTAGAATCTCTTAGATTGTTGACAGAGGTATTTGAGAAAGTAAAGGTATGTTTGCCAAGTTTAGAGTTAGTGATATAAGGTCCATGTATGTATTAATTTGGGGATAACTGTACTGAAAATTGTCTTTTGGGGAGGAGAATCAGAGGTTTTATAGCGACGCGTAAAACGTAATTTGTGACTGTAAAACCAACAATTTACCTCCACAAATAACAATTTTCAATACAGTTATCCCCATTCGAATGCGCTTCGATTGTTAGGATAAAAATTGTACTATTTTGCACAAGGTGGTAAGTGCGGTGAGCTGCTTAAAACCAAACACAACCAAAGAAAAGATAAGTTACTGAATGACATTGGGTTTCCAACAGTAAATCACAAATTTTTTTACATTATCCAATCAGACGCTGCGTTACATATGCAAGTGCATTAGAATGTTTATTATATCTCTGGGCTTGGAGAAATAGATTGGGCTTCATGGTGCTTCCACGTAGAGCTGAAACTGACTGCAGAAGAGTACTGGTAAACCGCTTAGAAGGTCTAAGCCTGCCCAGGCAAAGTGGTGCGCATCGGACCGTTCATGCATATAAACCCCAGTGGTTTCATTGATGACAGGGCTTGAGCTGTCATTTCATCTCAGTGTCTAGTAAAAGTCCCACGAAATCAGAAGCAATGCATCCAAAATGACCTAAATTGTGTTGATGGGACCATTAAATCTCAAATAAAACAAACAAACAATATCTACAGCATTGTCACTAATTGGCAGCACGAGGCTAAATTGCCTTCACAGACCTCTTCTTTTTGGTCTTGTTGGACTAGGAATATGCAGTTGTAAGGAGGTTGGAAACTCCTTCAGGAGAAGCAGCTCTATTAAAATTTTATTTTGCCTCTCTTTTCATCAGGGGTCTACACTTAAAGCAAAGAATTTGCTCCCGAGGAGCAAATTCTTTGCTTTTAGAGTAGGCCTCTTTAAAAGAGGAGCTCAGTTTACCACATTGTGCAAACAGGAAGTCAGTAAAGTTATCTCCCTTGTTCAAATGGAAAGTATAAAATTTGGCAGGTGTATTCATTCTTCTTAGCCTTTATCCTGCTGAATATATTAATTTGCCACACACATTTCTGACCAGCAACCAATCAAATTACTTGATAAGTACAATGTACAGTAAAATTCCTCTATTAAGACCACCATTGGGACTGTTCAAAAGTGGTCTTCAAGACCACTTTTGAACAGTCCCAAAGATGGTCCCTGACCAGAGGACACTGTGGCCAGAAAACACAAAGAAATATGAAGTGCACCCTTCAAAATAAGGTTTTAAAAACAGAATTAGTCTTAATTTTAGGTGGTCTTAATACGGAATTTCACTGTATATATTCAGTAAAATTCACAAACTGACTAACAGTGAAGATCCTGATCAGATGGCTTCTGAAAAAGTCATCTGATCTGGATCTACACTGTTTGCAAAGGTAGGGGTTATCATATTCAGCAGGATAAGGGATCAGGTCTGCTGCCCACACTGCTAAATTCTAGTGGCCTACTTCTAAACTTAATGAATAGGCTGTATCTCCAGAAGAATTAGTTATTTTGGGTACTTGTTCCTTCATATAAACATACAACATACAGTAAAACTTCGATGGCTCGAACTCTGATGGCTCGTTTACCATGGAGGTCGAACCCGTTCTTGAGTCCGCAGGGAGTTCCTCCAAATACGATATAGGGGTAATTTAGGAAGATTTCTTCCATTTATCTTGCAAATGTATGCTGTGTGTACTCATTGGAATCGCCTCGATGAGGCGATTCTAATGAGTACACACAATGTACATTTATAATACAGAACACCGAAAAGATATCCACAATTATCTCCATTATGCCTCCTGGTATGTCACTAATAGTATTCCTCTGTGGCTCGAACTACCACTGTCTCGAACAAATTTTCATGGTCCCAAAGTGGTTGGAGCCATCGAAGTTTGACTGTACAATGTTATGGGTACTTGTAAGCATACTCACAATATACAATGCACAGTGTAATGTTGTGAGTATGCAAACAAGTACCGTAGTTTAGTACCCATAACTTGCGTCACATGCACACCATATGCTGTTGAACACTAAATTTGAGCCAGATTATTGTGCATATGAAAGTTGCTGTATGATCAGGGGGTAGACATTGAACTGACTGTTAAGCATTTACTAAGAGAGAAAATAATTTGTCTGATTTGTAAACGGATGTGCAAAACAGTCAGCATCATTTCCATGCATTGTTCATTGGTGCTACTGGTCTAAAACAGTGTAAGTATGCAATAAAATATGACAAAACATCATTTATTTCTCAGACAAAAAATATTGTGCTTCTTTTTTCAGGGTTCTTGGGGAGAGAATAATGGCTCAGTCAACACTGTTAAGCTCATTATTAAGCTGGTTATTTAACATGATCACCTTTTTCCTGGACAAGCTTTGTCCTAAGCAGTTGCCCAGTACAGTGCACATTAACTGGCAGCTGCCTTTCTTTGACCAAAGGATGAGAGTTCTGACTGTAGAAAATACACCACAACCTCATTATAACACGGTTCATAATAACACAGTTTTGGATTTAACACGGTTTCAAGATGGATCCCAAAATGTATAGATAATCTATACATTTTTGTTTGGATATAACACAGTTGTTTAACTAACACAGTTTCTGCTTTGGACCCCATTAATAGTGTTATTAAGAGGTTATGGTGTACTTCATGATGTTCCCAGACCAGGCTAGGTTCAAACGATCTGATCTGATTAACAGTCAGGCCTGAGACCAAGTGAGCCATACAGCCAAGCAATATATTATATGTACATGTACATTGTTTAAATTTCAGAAGAATGCAGGTTAATGGGTATGTCACTGTGATCTTGAAAAGGGGTTTGAGCATACTTGGAAGCTATTCTTGAATAGGCCAGAACCTGTGTCCGAACAGCAAAGCCCTTGTTCAAATCATGAAATTCAGGTGCTGCTTGAACATGGGTTTTTGAACTTTTGACATCAAAAGATGGGTCTTACTTTGCTCAACGTAATGCAAACAAAGCATGACCCATCTTGTGATAGCAAAAGTTCAAAACCCATGTTCAAACAGCACATAAATTCATGATTTGAACATGGATATGTTTTGTTGTTTGAACACAGCTTTTAGCCCATTCCATTCAAGAACGGCTTGAAACAGCTGTGTTCAAAGGATTTAATGCAAGAATGCATGTTCTTGTATAAATGCCTATGCACATGGCTGTTAGAAGCCATTTTAAAATGAACCTATGGCTATGCTCAGACAACAAAAACCATGTTCAAATCATGAAATTCGTGTGCTATTTGAACATGGAAATCAAAAGACGGGCCTTGCTTTGTTTACGTTACATTCAGCAACGTAACGTTACCGACCTGAATGTAGCGTTTTAGAGTTCTATGGCAATGTCAGAGGGTTTCTGCATAACAGTCATTTTAAACACCATTCTGAACTAGCCGCCATATTGGTTTGCCGGTCACATTTGCAGAGTTTATATGGAGTTTATATAAGGCTTTTGGGCGTGTTCCTCAAAATTTGCCATTGGAATCGTAAGTTATGCAAGAACAACGATCATCCATGGTTATTTCATTGCATTAACATTTGCAGGATCCCTCTGGACTGGCAAATGTTAATGCATGAAATTTGCCGGATCCCTCGGAAGATATTTGAACATGAGGCCTAGCGGCCTTATGTTTAAACAGCTCCCTCGGGACCCGGCAAATATTAATGCATGAAAAACCATGGTTGATCCTTATAAAAAACATGGTTGATCCTTATAAAAAAAAACCATGGGTGATCCCTATGCTGGAGAATATTTAGGGCTCTTTTCTTATGTGTCAGCTCAAATGTCATTTCAGGCCAAGAAGGTTAAAGAAGACTTGGTGCTAAAAGAACAAGAACTGGAAGCTGAACGAAAAAAACAAGTTGAGTTAGAAAAATCATTGAAAGACGAGGAAGAGAGAAAGAAAAAACTATTACTCAGGAAAAAGAAAGAACTGTTAATAAAGCAGGAAAAAGAACTGAGAGACAAAATTTTGAAAAACTGGAAAACAATGGAGGAGAAGAAACAAGAACAATTGCGGGAGAGTTTACGAAACAAGATCCAGGGAAAGAAAGTTTTGAAGAGTACAGTAGTAATGAAAAGATGACTAGAGGATGTGCTGACTGAGAGAAAAGAGGAGGAGGATCCACTAGATAAATTAGATTATGTTGTGGATACTAAACTGGTGGCAGGCTTGAATAATTATATGGAAGATTCAGATTGAAAAATTGAAAATAAAAAAGTACATCACAACCTCGTTATAACACTGTTTGGGTATAACACAGTTTCAAAATGGATCCCAAAAATGTGTAGATTATATAGAAAAATGACCATAAATGGTCATTTTTCTATATAATCTACACATTTTTGTTTGGATATAACATGGTTGTATAACTAACACGGTTTCTGCTTTGGACCCCATTAAAAGGGTTATAAAGAGGTTATGATGTAGTTTGAGCCATGACAGAGAAAGAGGGTCTGTTATCTTCAACAAATGCACAGCTACCCATTGGCAATGAGCAGTGCTGTTTATCTGCTCTTATAAATGGTCTGCAAACCAAATAATTTGATGGCCAAGTCAACACGACTTTGGGTCTTGTAGAACCAGTCAGTTTACTTAACAACACTTCCTGGGCAGGCTTTCTGTCGCGGTTTACTTTTGTTATAGTTCGTCTTTGAATGTGTGTATCACTTGTGTCTTTTTCTTTTGGATAACCAATTGGCCATTTTGTGGGAAAGTAACTGTCCTTTTGGCTTTCCGCTATTGACATTTCCATAGGGGTCTATTCATGTTTGTGTTTCTTTCCCTTTGGTGTCTCTGATGGGAGGTGTGGGTTAATTGTATTGATTCCTGATCATTGCTTTCACTTCTTTTTATGTCCCCGGTAGCGATAGCGGGGACATATTGTTTTTGCCCTGTCTGTTTGTTTGTTTGTAGGTTTGTTGGTTTGTACGTGGACAACTTTAACGTTGGCCATAACTTTTGAACCGTTTGAGATAGAGCTTTCATATTTGGCCTGAAGGTTCCTTGTGACAACACCTTCACATTCATGCAAAAAAATTTGAACTGTGACCTTGACCTTTGACCTACTTAAAAGAAAAAATTAACATTGGTCATAACTTTTGAACCACTTGAGATATAGCCTTCATATTGAGCATGTATGTTCCTTGTGACAAAAGCTTTACATTCATGCAAAAAAATTTGACCTGTGACCTTGACCTTTGACCTACTTAAAATAAAAAAAAATAACATTTTGGTCATAACTTTTGAACCGTTTGAGATAGAGCCTTCATATTTTGCATGTAGCTTCCTTGTGACAAGAGCTTTAGATTCACACAAAAAATTTGACCTGTGACCTTGACCTTTGACCTACATAAAAGAAAAAATTAACATTGGTCATAACTTTTGAACCGTTTGAGATACAGCCTTCATATTTAGCATGTAGGTTCCTTGTAACAAATAATTTACATTCATGCAAATATTTTGACCTGTGACCTTGACCTTTGATCTACTTAAAAAAAACACAACATTTTTGGTCATAACTTTCAAACCGTTTGGGATAGAGCTTTCATATTTGGCATGTAGGTTCCCTGTGATTAGAGCTTTTCATACATGCAAAATGTTTGGACCATGACCTTGACCTTTGACCTACTTAAAAGAAAAAATAAAATTGTTCATAACGTTTGAACGGTTTAAGATAGAGCCTTAATATTTGGCTTGTAGTTTTCTTGTGACAAGAGCTTTACATTCATGCAAATTTTTTTTCACCTGTGACCTTGACCTACTTTAAAGAAAAAATATTATTGTTCATAACTTTTGAACCGTTTAAGATAGAGCTTTCATATTTGGCATGTAAGTTTCTTGTGTCAAGGGCTTCCCACACAAACAAAACTCTTGAACTGTGAGCAACTTTGAATAAAAAATGACCATGCCCGTGGACATGTTCGTGTTTCACAAACACATCTTGTTCACATAAGCAGTTAACCAGTGCAGTGCACATTTTTTTTGCCAGAAACTGACAATTGCCGTTCTTGAATTGGCAGAAGGGAGAGAATGGCCACCAAATAAATTTCATGATCAATCTCCACAAAAGAATGCTGCCAACCAGAAGGGGATTGAGCCTTTGATTTCCTGATAATCAAGTCATAGGGACACCTGACTGGGCAACCTGGGCCGGCACCAACCTTAAGAAAAGGGCCCTTTGCATTGTCTGATTTATGTTTATCAAATGTAAGTGCACAGCCAAATAATAGAATCTATCTCAAAGTTTCCTGTATTTGTTGGAAAAAGCAAAGGCTCTGGCAAGACTGCACAGTGTATTCTCTGCTGATTAGAACTTGCAATAAGCCATTTAATATTCAAGGGCAATACAAATATACTGTTGAGAAATAGATTGGGGTGCATGATGCTTCCACACAGGGCTGAAACCGACAAGTACTGGTAAACCACTTAGAAGATCTAAGCCTGCCCAGGCAAAGTGGTGCGAGTCGGCCTGTCCATGCATATAAACCCTATTGGTTTCATTGGGTGGCAGGGATTGAGATGTCATTTCATCTCAGTGTCGGGTAAAAGTCCCACAAAATTGGAAACAACATCTACAAAATGACCTAAAAAGTGTTGACGGGGATGTTAAACCTCAAATCAGACAAACAAAACTATAGTGGCCTAAGAATTTGGACACTTAATTGGCTGCATAAAGCATTATTAGTTGTATATTTTTGCTGCAAAGATTTTTGCTCAGTAGCAAACAGTGTATACAATGATCAGACTGCTCTGTCAGTTGCAGTCTGATGTAGGTCTGCACTGGTTGCTATGGCCTTTTTGATGTCCAAATATTTAAGATAAATATGGTTCTAAGCTATGTCACAACATTGATGTTATATCCCATACTCGAGCAGATCATTCAAAACTGTCAAAATCCACCGCTATAATAAGCAAGCTTTAACCCCTTTTTGTACCAAAGGGAATCAGCCAGCCTTGGTAGCTCAGTCTGATGCGCATCTGTGATCTCTCCCTTCCACTGATTCAAGAAGGGCAGTTGTCAGTCTCTGGCGAAAGAATGTGCACTGTACTGGTTAACCGCTTATGTATAATCCTGCCCAGGAAAAAAAATGACCTAAATATAGTGTTGTCTGGGCCGTTTAACTCCAAAACAAACAAACAGGAGTCCATTTTGAAATTTAGGGGTGACAGATTGTGTTATCTTTAAAATTTCTTTGGAAACTAGCTGAACTTTTTGCAAATAGTGTAGGCCCTGATCGGTTCTGTGGCATCTGATCTGGGGCTGCACTGTTTGCCAGGGTACCCATTTTGGGGTTTCTGGTACAGAATGGGTTATAGTAGATGGGATAGATTTTAGGGTTTATAAAGATCTAATTGCTTTAATAAATGTAATGTCAATGTTACTCGGCTGAGTTGAACATGAAAATAAATTTTGGAACCCTTCTGTGGCTCGGGTGACGCCAGATCTCCTTGGGTTTAGTCTGATCTGTTTGGTTTGTATACAGTATCATGATAAGGACCCTTTAATAAACAACTTTGTCATGGCTCATTTGGTAAAATGTTCAAAAAAGTTACAGAAAACCCAAAAAACTTTTGCAAAAAACATTTTAATAGAAAAACAAGACAATACATAAATACAGTTGACTCTCGTTATCTCGACCCCGCTTATCTCGACCCTATCGCCTATGTCAAACCGTTTTCTAAGTCCCGCACATTTCCCCTATATATTTATTTATTTCAACTTCGCATGTGTCGAACTACTTTTAAGTCGACACTTCGGCTATCTCGCCCATCATTTTCAGTCCCTGAATGTTTTTTTCACTGATTTTACTACTGCGTATCTCGAACCGGGATTCATGACGTAACGGAAAAAAAAAAAAAAAAAAAAAAACATGCGTCCGGTCCTTCAATTTTGTAATAGGCCTTTAGAAAACAATTCATCAATACTCACAATGTTGTTAATTATCCCATGTGTCCAGGTGCGTTTGCAATTAAAATTAACACACACAATACCTTTTCGGCTACTAAGAAAATCATGTGCGTGTAATAAAGACTGACACACGGTGCTCAACCTTTAATCTTACACCGTCTCGTGTCAATGATTTGCAAGATTTCCGTGATTAAAGGCGGCGTTGTCTTTCTTGCAGAAATGTCAAAGAAAGTGACAAAAGTTGTGATAATCTCGGCGTGTTAAAAATGCAGTTGATCGGAACAATTCACGTATATAGTTGTTAACCCGTCTGTTTCTTAACCGATGCAAACCCATGTACAAACAGTGTAGATCCAAAATGGATGGCTCATAACGAGCTTTCGCGGCAGGACCTAAACTGTTTGCCATAGTGACGGTTAATCAGTTAAGAGGGGAGATGAGTCAAACTACTGTATGCCTTATATAGCATGTACAGCTCTCCGAAGTAATATAAGCGTTGCATTCACAAGCGGGAACCAGTCTGTTTAGTATCTAACTATATTTTGCGTATTTGGAAACCCAGATTTGTAGGCATTTAAAAGACAACAAAATACGTTAGAAATCTACGTTTATTTATTTATTAATTTGTTCATAAACGCTATACTCTGACAAGCTCCAGTACTTTCATAAACAAGTTTTAAAAACTCAGTAAGTGAGTGAGTGAAGTTTAGTTTTACGTCCCACCAACAGCTAAGGTCATACGGAGACGGGACCTCGGTTTAAAGACTCATCCGAAAGTCTGGAGAAGCCCGGTATCGATAAAAACTCAGTAAACCGTTCATGTAAGAATTACCAAGAATACCAAGCATATCATGGCAAACAATGTGTTCGGACATACATGTGACGTCACACTTTGGTTATCTCGTACAACGGATAACTCGAACTTTTTTATCCGGTCCCGTGAGGTTCGAGATAACGAGAGTCGACTGTAGTGTATGATTCATGTTAAGAAAGGCCCACATGTTTAGACGTTAGAACTTTTAAGATTTATAGATACAGTGGAATTCCGCTATTAAGACCACCTGAAATTAGGATTGATTTTGCTATAGAAAGCTTATTTTGAAGGGTACACTGATTTTTTCTGGGTTTTCTGCCTACAATGGCCTGATGGGGACCACCTTTGGGACTGTTAAAAGTGGTCATAAGACCACTTTTGAACTGTCCCAAAGGTGGTCTTAACATAGGAATTTTACTGTAAAGTGTCTCATTTTGGAAAAGTAACATGAAGAATCATTAACAGACAACAACAAAAGCATATCAACTTCTTTTTGGATCCAAATTGTGAATGGTAGTTCAGCCTGCATCAGTTTGTTTGTAAGACGTTGAGTTAAAGAACAATGCTAAAAGGTAACTCTCAGCCAGCACATCATTCCATAGTTGCTAGTCATTTTATCTCACACAGAAAATTAGGGGATAACTGTATTCAAAATTGTGATTTGGGGAGGTAAATCGGAGGTTTTACGGTCGGAAATTCCATTTTACGGCGACGTGTCAGCGGAGCCGTAAAACGTAATTTGCAACCGTAAAACTGACGATTTACTTCCCAAAATCACAATTTTGCAATACAGTTATCCCCATTCTAATGCACTTATACGGTTGTTTTGTTAAAAACTGTTTTATTTTGCACAAAACGGCTAGTGCTGTGAGCTGCGTAAAACCAAATGCCAGCCAATGAAAAGCGACGTTACGCGATGACGTCGGGTTTCCGACAGTATATCGTAGAATATACTGTCGCATATTCTTGACGTCATCCAATCAGACGTCACGTTACAAACGCAAGTGCATTAGAATAGCCATTATATACCTGTCAGTGTTTTCCTCTCAGAGAGGGGGTGGAAGCTTGCCCCAGGGTATTAGGTAAATTACAAATTTTAGTGTCAACTATATATATATAGTTTGTCTGTCATTACTGACAATGACCAGTCTTAATCATATTTGAGAAATGTTACTATTTGTGTGTTCTAAGATGGCTGGTGAGACTGATTCTAGCTCCGAACTGTCTATTTCAAATAGAGCAACAGAGGCTAGAGGAAGACAGCTCTGTTGGTGATGCTTTAGCTCTGGCTTTGTGCTGTGGACATTTCAACTACCCCTCTATTGAGTCAATAATATGGTTTAAAAATCCCCTGGATTGGCATTTCTCAAATATTTTCCTGACTAAAATCTTCCATATTACATAGTCCATTTCAAAACAAAGGTGTGTCAGGTTGTGTTATATTTAAATCAATTTAGAAAAGAACTGATCTTTTTGCAATATTGCAGGCCCTGATCAGAAGCTGCAGAATGCAGTGTCTGATCTGGGCCTTCACTGTTTGCTTTTGTCCCAAATATAATGGGTTTAGATTTTTGTATATCCTCCTTAAAGAACTTGTGGCAACTACCCCAGAATCTTTTTTTGTTAAATTACTAAGGGTGTAGATCTTTTGATTGTCTGCCCACCACCCCACTTCTAGGGGAAAACATTGATATGTGCATTAATTGGACACCTTCATTTTCACATGGAAATGTTAAAAGAAATTTTTTTTTGTGAAGGAGTGTCTTAAGGGGAATGGGAAGATCTTCATGGGAGGCAACTCTGCAAAAGTACTTTTGTCTCCCATGTCAATAGGGGTCAACTCTTAAAGGAGCAAATTCTTTACTTTAAGAGTAGACCCCTTTTTCAGCGGGACAGGGCTTATAGAAAAGTGAACAGGAAGTCCTGAAAGTTGTCTCCCTTTGAAAAATGGCAGAAAAAATTTGCCAGGTGTTTCCATTCCCCTGTCAGAGTAGCATTTTTTGTTATTTTTCTGGGAAAATTAGGCTTGATATTTCATGTGAATTGTCTGCCTTGCAGCTAATTCATAAAATATCATGCTCAGAAAAATAAGGAAATCATTATTTGAAAATTTCCTTTTTGCTATATCCTTGACTGGTTCTGTAAGGGTTAATTGGCTTCACAAAGCAAAACATTCAATGTTAAAATCACTAGCCATGCATGAGAAAGTGGAGTACATGTGCATGTATTTGTGTATGGTTTTGTTGCACTTGGTATTAGCATGGCCCGATATAGGGAGTCCAATTTTCCATCCGTTTGTCAAGCTGTCAACATTTGGACCACCTTAGCTTTTACCCTAATGGTCAAGTTCATTTCTCAAGAACTATAAGTGCTTCATTAATGCTTCAAACTTGTATTTAGGGATGTCAGCTTTGATGCAAGCATCCATATCTGACCATGACCTACATTAATTTTCATGGTTTTGAATGGTCAAGTTCATTTCTCAAGAACTATAAGAGCTTCATTAATAACACTTGGTACAAACTTGTATCTAGGGATGGCAACTTCAATGCAAGCATCCATATCTGACCTTGATCTAGATTTCAGGGTTCACTGATTTGCAGCCACCCGAACGTTCTTCTTAATGCTCAAGCTCATTTCTCAAGAACTATAAGAGCTTCATTAATGATACTTGATACAAACTTGTATTTAGGAATGGCAACTTCAATGCAAGCATCAATATTTGACCGTAAGGTACATTTCATGGTTCACTGACTTTGTGAATTGTGTCCAATCTAGCATTCATCCTACTATTCAGGTTCATTTCTCAAAAACTAGTCGAACTTCAATGGCTCGAACACCTTTGGGACCTCGAAAATCTGTTCGAGACAGGGATAGTTCGAGCCACTGAGGTTACTGTCAGGAGGCATAACGAGATACTTTTAGACATCTTTTCGGTGTTCTATAATAAAAATGTATGCTGTGTGTACTCATTAGAATAGCCTCATCGAGGCGATTCTAATGCGTACACACAGCATACATTTGAAAGATAAAAGACTAAAATCTCCTTAATTATCCCCCACTATTTCTTATGCAGAGGATTTCACTAGGGGCTCAAGAATGGGTTCGACGCATCCATGGTAAACAAGCCATCGGTGTTCGAGCCATCGAAGTTCTACTATATTAGAGCTTCAGTAATGGTAATTGGCACAAACTTGTGTCTAGGAATGACAACTTTACTGCCAGCATCCATTTTTTTATCTTGACCTGCATTTCATGGTTCACTGACTTAGTGAACTATTGCATCAACCCTAGCTTCACCCTAGTGTATAAGTTTATTTCTGTCACACCAGACAAGGAAATCTGTGATTTTACCCTGGGATAGAAATTTATGTTCTGACCCTGGTGTTCCGACCCTAAATCGAATAAAATCGCGTGTTTGATAAATGCACTGGTTGATTACAACCTCATGCGCGGCGTCGCCATGCGTGACGTCACTAAACATTCCTGTTGTGTCATCACAAAATGGCGGACGTCGGTAACCGAAGTGACAGCAGCATTAAAAATTCGCAATAGAAATGGAAGGTATGCAAGAAAAAGAATCCAATATGGGTGGGAGGGGTGGATAGAAAAATCCGTCCCTCGGGATCACTGTCCGGCATCACTCGGCAAGCCTCGTGATGCCGGACAGTGTCCCTCGGGACGGATTTTTCAATCCACCCCTCACACCCATATAAGATTCTTATATTCTCAAGGAAGGACTATATGACCTTCATTAATCATACTTGGTACAAGCTTGCATCTAGGAATGGCAACTTTTATGCAAGCATCCATGTTTGACCCTGACCTAGATTTCTTGGTTCGGTGACTTTGTGACCCCACAGGCACAACATAGCCTTTGGCGGAATTCTTGTCTTTTTATACAATGTACAAAACTGCCATCATTTTCACTGCACAGTGAAAAAAATGTATCATAATAATTTCTGTTTATTTTTGTGAAAGTTCTGCTTAATTTGAGGAACACAAATACAAAACTTGTGAAATTCATCCTCTATGTTGCCATTAAAAGCTGTTGCCAGAAATTGGAAACATAAAGGAGCATAGATTCTAGCTGCAGGAGAACTGAAATAGTCATGCTTCCTTAAAATTAAGAATTTAAGAATATCAGATTTGTGCTTGTTTATGTGGTTTTTTACATTTCTGTGTCTGACCCACATATTTTTACATTCCTCAGTATCAGTCAAACTTGAATGGCTCAAACACCTTTGGGTCCATGAATTTGTTTGAATTTGCTGCAAAGTTTTTGCTCAGTAGCAAAGTGTATACCATGATCAGATTTCTCTGTCAGGTGTACCTGCACTGTTTGCTATGACTTTTTGACCGAATACTTAGGGTAAATATGGTTCTTAGCTAAGTCACAACATTGATGTTTGTGCCTTTGAGGGCAAAAGGCATAATAAGGATAGCGATGTGATTTGCTAAGAAAAAAAAGATATGTCCTGTGTACCCATTAGAATTGCCTCACCGAGGCAATGCTAGTGAGTACACATGACATACATTTTCAAGAAAAAAAAAAAGATTCTCCGTGAATTACCCAAAATATATTATTATCTGTCAGAAGTCATCACGATAACACATCAGTGTGACATAATGCATTCTTATAGTTCGAACAAATTGACCTGAGACTGGTGAACTCTATTAACATAATTTCACACCCGACTGAATGCATGTGTTTATCTTTGCCGTCTCCCAAAAATTGCGATATTGTTATTCAATACATAGAGGTCGGTAAGTGGGTTGCAATTCATAAGATGCCGAAAATTCACGAGAAGTTTACGAAAGCCGACGTATTAGGCGATAACATATTTATTTATTTATTCCTTGCATAAAGGTCAGTCTCTCGTCAGTTTGTTCGAACTATTCATAATTTCAAAGTGGTCATTTTCTGATGAAATTTGTGATAATTTTTCTTACTTTTACCAAAAAAACATAGGTTGTAGATGCTCGTTAGAACCGCCTCATTGAGGCGGTTCTAACGAGTACCTACAACCTATGTCTTGAAGCAGAAATAAGAAAAATAATGAATACCCCTGTAAACATCAGTTTTCTCTTTATAATATATGGAACTTTTTCCTTGGGAATCAAGAACAAGTTTGAAAAAGCCCTCAGTGTTTGAGCCATCGAAGTTTCACTGTAATTTATTATAGCCCACCTGAACTAAAGGCAAGCTTATCGGATAGGCAGTCGTCATTTTGCATCATCCACACCATGCTTGCAAACAGAGACCCATTACGATAACACATCCGTGTGATATAGTGCATTTTTCAAACCTCAAAGAATGTGGGTTTTTTTTTCTGATGGAAACTTGCGATATTTTTCTTATCTATACTCTAAATATAGGTTGTGGGTGCTCGTTAGAACCGCCTCATTTAGACGGTTCTAACGAGTACCCACAACCTATCTTTTGGAGCAGAAATAAGGAAAATAATGTTTACCTCCTTAAACCCAAGTTTCCTCTACTTATCATATGACTTCGCGTCTGAGAGTGTAATAACGCCATGTAATATTTTTGATAATCCACTAGTGGATTAAATATGCAAATTAGCTAGATACGTTCCGTAACTTTACCTGCACGACGTCCTTAATGACGTAGCGTTTACAAATGGCGGAATATTGACATTTTTGTAAACAATCGTGAATAAAATGCGTTTTAAATGTCATATGATAAATAGAATCTTGCATTCGTGCTCATGTGTTATTGAATTTATTAAACTCGTTGAGGAAAAGGGATAAAGTGTTCGGCAAAGCCTCGCATTTTATCCCTTTTCCTCAACTTGTTTAATAAATTGAATAATACATGAACACTCATGTAAGATCCTCTATATAAATTGGGGTTTAGTGGGGGTTGGTTTTTATTTCAGGGACTTGTTCACGGGATGTATAAAGCTGCAAGGGCAAATGGGTCTTAACTTCATTTGTAACATCAGAAGTCTGCATTCACAAAGTGAATAAAAAAAACAGACCACAAGCGACATGTCAGTCAGCAAAAGGCTCAGCTCACTGACAATGACACTTAAGTCTATCTTGTCGCTGCATGGTAGTGTCACCACTAACAAGAGGCACATTGGCCACTATGCTCACCAGAGCTCCAGGGGCATGGCCCACTGGCAGTCATGTATTTTAATAAACCATGGAAGCCAATGAAATTTGGACCTAATCAGCCTAGTGGCTTCAGAGGACTGATGTCGCTTGAATGTGCTGTTGCAAGAAAACAGACAACAGTTAACTACTACCCATCTGTGGCAACCAATAGGCAGATGGCAGATAGACCATTGTTTAAGGATTATTTCCATAAAAGTTTGACAAAATATCTTGAAAGGCGTAAATGTCATTTTTAGCTCACCTGTCACGTAGTGACGAGGTGAGCTTTTGGGATCACTTTTTGTCCGTCGTCCATCGTGCGTGCGTGCGTCCGTAAACAATTTCAAATAAGTATATCTCCAATACCCCATGGCCAATCTTGATCAAATTTCATGTGAATTATGATCAGGTAGGGGGAAAGGCTGCATAAGGTTTTTGGGCTGATCAGATTGGAATTCTGGTTGCCATGGCAACATATAGCTCCCATAGACTTATAATGGGAAAACATTTAAAAATCTTCTTCTCTGAAACCACATGGCCCAGAGCTTAGATATTAAGCATGTAGCAAGGGCAAGTGGTCAACTACATAATTCCTGCCAATCATGCCCCTCGGTGCCAAATGGGCCACACCCTAGGGCCCCTTCGCTCCCATAGACTAATAATGGAAAAAAATGCTTCAAAAATCTTCTTCTCTGAAACCACAGGGCCCAGAGCTTAGATATTTAGCATGTAGCAATGGCAAGTGGTCACCTACATAATTCCTGCCAATCATGCCCCTGGGTTAAAAAAGGGCCACGCCCCGGGGCCCCTTCGCTCCCATAGGCTCATAATGGAAAAAAAGCTTCAAAAATCTTCTTCTCTAAAACCACAGGGCCCAGAGCTTTTATATTTAGCATGTAGCAATGGCAGGTGGTCACCTACATAATTCCTGCAAATCATGCCCCTGGGTTCCAAATGGGCCACGCCCCGGGGCCCCTTCGCTCCCATAGACTCATAATGGAAAAAAAGCTTCAAAAATCTTCTTCTCTGAAACCACAAGGCCCAGAGCTTATATATTAAGCATGTAGCAATGGCAGGTGGTCACCTACATAATTCCTGCCAATCATGCCCCTGGGTTCCAAATGGGCCACGCCCCAGGGCCCCTTCGCTCCCATAGACTCATAATGGAAAAAAAGCTTCAAAAATCTTCTTCTCTGAAACCACAGGGCCCAGAGCTTAGATATTTAGCATGTAGCAATGGCAAGTGGTAACCTACTTAATTCCTGCCAATCATGCCCCTAGGTTCAAAAAGGGCCACGCCCCAGGGCCCCTTCGCTCCGATAGACTCATAATGGAAAAAAAGCTTCAAAAATCTTCTTCTCTAAAACCACAGGGCCCAGAGCTTATATATTTAGCATGTAGCAATGGCAGGTGGTCACCTACATAATTCCTGCCAATCATGCCCCTGGGTTCCAAATGGGCCACGCCCCGGGGCCCATTCGCTCCCATAGACTCATAATGGAAAAAAAGCTTTAAAAATCTTCTTCTCTGAAACCACAGGGCCCAGAGCTTAGATATTTAGCATGTAGCAATGGCAGGTGGTCACCTACATAATTCCTGCCAATCATGCCCCTGGGTTCCAAATGGGCCACGCCCCGGGGCCCCTTCGCTCCCAGAGACTCATAATGGAAAAAAAGCTTCAAAAATCTTCTTCTCTGAAACCACAGGGCCCAGAGCTTATATATTTAGCATGTAGTAACAGCAAGTGGTCACCTACATAATTCCTGCCAATCATGCCCCTGGTGTCCAAACGGACCACGCCCAGGGGCCCTTTAGCTCCTATAGACTCATAATGGAAAAAAGCTTCAAAAATCTTCTTCTCTGAAACCATAGGGCCCAGAGCTTAGATATTTAGCATGTAGGAAGGGCAAGTGGTCAACTTCATAATTCCTGCCAATCATGCCCCTGGGTTCCAAATGGTCCACGCCCCGGGGCCCCTTTGCTCCCATAGACTCATAATGGAAAAAAGCTTCAAAAATCTTCTTCTCTGAAACCACAGGGCCCAGAGCTTAGATATTTAGCATGTAGCAATGGCAAGTGGTCACCTACATAATTCCTGCCAATCATGCCCCTGGGTTCAAAAAGGGCCACGCCCCGGGGCCCCTTCGCTCCCATAGACCCATAATGGAAAAAAAGCTTCAAAAATCTTCTTCTCTAAAACCACAGGGCCCAGAGCTTTTATATTTAGCATGTAGCAATGGCAGGTGGTCACCTACATAATTCCTGCCAATCATGCCCCTGGGTTCCAAATGGGCCAAGCCCCGGGGCCCCTTCGCTCCCATAGACTCATAATGGAAAAAAAGCTTCAAAAATCTTCTTCTCTGAAACCACAGGGCCCAGAGCTTATATATTTAGCATGTAGCAATGGCAGGTGGTCACCTACATAATTCCTGCCAATCATGCCCCTGGGTTCCAAATGGGCCACGCCCAGGGGCCCCTTCGCTCCCATAGACTCATAATGGAAAAAAAGCTTCAAAAATCTTCTTCTCTGAAACCACAGGGCCCAGAGCTTAGATATTTAGCATGTGGCAATGACAAGTGGTCACCTGCATAAATCCTGCCAATCATGCCCCTCGGGTCCAAATGGGCCACACCCTGGGACCCCCTTAGCTCCCATAGACTCAAAATGGAGAAAAGCCTCAAAAATCTTCTTCTCTGAAACCATAGGGCCCAGAGCTTAGATATTTAGCATGTAGCAACGGCAAGTGATCACCTACTTAATTCCTGCCAATCATGCCCCTGGGTTCAAAAAGGGCCACGCCCCGGGGCCCCTTCGCTCCCATAGACTCATAATGGGAAAAAAGCTTCAAAAATCTTCTTCTCTAAAACCACAGGGCCCAGAGCTTATATATTTAGCATGTAGCAATGGCAGGTGGTCACCTACATAATTCCTGCCAATCATGCCCCTGGGTTCCAAATGGGCCACGCCCCGGGGCCCCTTCGCTCCCATAGACTCATAATGGAAAAAAAGCTTTAAAAATCTTCTTCTCTGAAACCACAGGGCCCAGAGCTTATATATTTAGCATGTAGCAATGGCAGGTGGTCACCTACATAATTCCTGCCAATCATGCCCCTGGGTTCCAAATGAGCCACACCCCAGGGCCCCTTCGCTCCCAGAGACTCATAATGGAAAAAAGCTTCAAAAATCTTCTTCTCTGAAGCCACATGGCCCAGAGCTTATATATTTAGCATGTAGTAACAGCAAGTGGTCACCTACATAATTCCTGCCAATCATGCCCCTCGTGTCCAAACGGACCACGCCCAGGGGCCCTTTAGCTCCTATAGACTCATAATGGAAAAAAAGCTTCAAAAATCTTCTTCTCTGAAACCATAGGGCCCAGAGCTTAGATATTTAGCATGTAGGAAGGGCAAGTGGTCAACTACATAATTCCTGCCAATCATGCCCCTGGGTTCCAAATGGTCCACGCCCCGGGGCCCCTTCGCTCCCATAGACTCATAATGGAAAAAAGCTTCAAAAATCTTCTTCTCTGAAACCACAGGGCCCAGAGCTTAGATATTTAGCATGTAGCAATGGCAAGTGGTAACCTATATAATTCCTGCCAATCATGCCCCTGGGGTCGAAATTGGCCACACCCCTGCTCCCCTTAGCTCCTATATACTCATAATGGAAAAAAAGGTTCAAAAATCTTCTTCTCTGAAACCACAGGGTCCAGAGCTTAGATATTTAGCATCTAGCAATGGCAAGTGGTCACCAACATAATTCCTGCCAATCATGCCCCTGGGTTCCAAATGGGCCATGCCCCGGGGCCCCTTAGCTCCTATAGATTCATAATGAAAAAAAAAAACCTTCAAAAATCTTCTTCTCTGAAACCACAGAGCCCAGAGCTTAGAAATTTAGCATGTAGCAACGGCAAGTGGTCACCTACATAATTCCTGCCAATCATGCTCCTGGGGTCCAAACAGGCCACGCCCTGGGGCCCCTTAGCTCCTTTAGACTCATAATGGAAAAAAGCTTCAAAAATCTTCTTCTCTGAAACCACAGGGCCCAGAGCTTAGATATTTAGCACATAGCAACGGCAAGTGGTCACCTACATAATTCCTGCCAATCATGCTCCTGGGGTCCAAACAGGCCACACCCTGGGGCCCCTTAGCTCCTATAGACTCCTAATGGAAAAAAGCTTCAAAAATCTTCTTCTCTGAAACCACAGGGCCCAGAGCTTAGATATTTAGCACATAGCAATGGCAAGTGGTCACCTACATAATTCCTGCCAATCATGCCCCTGGGTTCCAAATGGGCCACGCCCCAGCCCCCCCTCGCTCCCATAGACTAAAAATGGAAAAAAGCTTCAAAAATCTTCTCCTCTGAAACCGCAGGGCCCAGAGCTTAGGTAATTAGCATGTAGCAACAGCAAGTGGTCACCTACATAATTCCTGCCAATCATGCTCCTGGGGTCCAAATTGGCCACGCCCGCGGGCCCCTTAGCTCCCATTGACTCATAATAGAAAAACGCTTCAGAAATCTTCTTCTCTGAAACCACAGGGCCCAGAGCTTAGATATTTAGCATGTAGCAACAGCAAGTGGTCACCTACATAATTCCTGCATATCATGCCCCTGGGGTCCAAATGGGCCACGCCCCGGGGCCCCTTAGCTCCCCTAGACTCATAATGGAAAAAAGCTTCAAAAATCTTCTTCTCTGAAACCACAGGGCCCAGAGCTTAGATATTTAGCATGTGGCAATGACAAGTGGTCACCTGCATAAATCCTGCCAATCATGCCCCTCGGGTCCAAATGGGCCACACCCTGGGACCCCCTTAGCTCCCATAGACTCAAAATGGAGAAAAGCCTCAAAAATCTTATT
Source organism: Lucinisca nassula (assembly GCA_963580285.1). Lineage (NCBI taxonomy): Eukaryota > Metazoa > Mollusca > Bivalvia > Lucinida > Lucinidae > Lucinisca > Lucinisca nassula. The sequence continues at coordinate 34,502,730 of OY757015.1, read as the reverse complement.
CTCTGAAACCATAGGGCCCAGAGCTTAGATATTTAGCATGTAGCAACGGCAAGTGATCACCTACATATTTCCTGCTAATCATGCCCCTGGGGTCCAAATGGGCCACGCCCCGGTGCCCCTTAGCTCCCATAGACTCTAAATGGAAGAAAGCTTAAAAAATCTTCTTCTCAGAAACTGTGAAGCACAGAACTTAGATATTTAGTCCAAATTGGCCAAGTCCTGTGGCCCCTTAACTCCAACAAACTTATAATGGAAAAAAGCTTCAAACATTTTCTTTGAAACCATGAAATACAGACCTTAGATATTTAGTATATAGCAACACAAAATGGTCACCTACATAAATCCTGCCAACCAGGGCTCGAGAAAATGCCGGTTTCCCGGTCCTGGACCGATTTTGGGCTTACTGAACCGATTTTAACTGAAAATGAAGACTAAAAAATCGGTCCATAATTTATTAAAATTTTCAAAAAAATCGGTTCGAAAATTTTCGCCAAGCCGTTATTTTGTAAAAACAATCTGACCTTTTTCCATTGACAATCCAAGCAAGTACACAAAAATGCCTGAAGCGCAAGGTGTTAGACTGGTTCATTATCTAACTAGGTGAAAATCGGACAAGTCCACGTCGGGGTCTTTGATCTTATCACAGCGAAATTTGATCCGCGTGTCAAAATCATGTAATCTGATCTGTCCACTTGGGTGAGCGCAATTTGACCTGTGTGTCAAAATTATTAATCCGTGAAAACTGGCCTGAGGCGTTATCGGCAAGCTGGCAAGGTGAGAAAATAAGGTCAATAAATGCAGGACATACGCTAGTTTGTTTAGACAAGTCATTAATTTATTATGGCTTACTATAGAACCGGTATTTGAATATATATATATATTTTTTTTTCACGGGGCGCAATTTTCAATACACACCTGTCATGTCTGAACATTGTGTTATGCCTTCAAGGGAAAATGCTTTATTTCACCCATTCTAAACGATATTTTTATTTAAGAATACGCTCCAATGAAACCAATAACATAAACCACGTCATTTGTAGACAAAGCGATTTGTTTCAGGCTTGTGTAATCGTGAAATATGTATTTATATTCTTTTAAACACGGTTCGGCCATGTAAGATTTTCAATGACTCTCGTTCGGCCATGTTTTGTTTCGAGAGTAAAGAAATGTTTTTCGATTTTTTAACCCGTTCAAAACGATTTTTTTAGAAATAAGCTCTATTAAAATCAATCACTTAAAACAGGTGTGTGGGTGACGTCCTTGACTGCATTAATGTGTATTGTGTAAGCGGAAACCGTATGACGTCATTTTCCGACCACGTTGCTGCACGTTGTCGCCATTTGTAAACAAAGCAATTTGGGCAAAATAAAATGCGTGAAATAAGAGAAATATTTTAAAGGTTTTAAAAAGAGGGAAAAAATATAGTGACCATCGAACTGGTCTTTTACTGCCCCAAGTCGGTTGTTTCCCTTTAGCGGTCTTCAGGTTCTGAGTGACCCGGATATTGGGAAAATGAAGGTAGATGAAATCTGGCGAAGAAAATGAAAGTAGATGAAATCTGAACGATGTGAGCAATAATTGCTGTTTATAATCGAGATACTGGTGCTCATATCCGTTGACAAGTGTAAGAGCAACATCGGTATGTCATTCGTTACGCTAATAACACATTTTGAAATTGAAAATCGCCAACTGAGTTTACGGAAATTACCGAAACCGATCGGCAATTTCCGTATTTTTTTGGCGAAATCTGGCTGGACCGATTTGGATTCTTCAGTTTCTCGAGCCCTGCTGCCAACCATGCCCTTTGGGTCAAAATTGGCCAAGCCCCAGGGCTCATTAGCTTCTATAGACTTATACTGGAAAAAAAACTTAAAAAACAATCTTCTTTTCCAAAACCATAAGGCACAGATTTTGTTTGATTTGAGGTTTTACATCCCTGTCAACACTGTATAGGTCATTTTGGAGATGTCTCTTCCAATTTTGTTGGACTTTTTACCCGACATTGAGATGAAATTACATCTCAAGCCCTGTCGCCCAATGAAACCAATAGGGTTTATACGCATGGACACCGCTTTGCCTGAGCTTAGATATTTAGTATGTAGCAATGTCAAGTGGTCTCCTACACTAATGATTTTCTGGTACACAGGTGAGCGATATAGGGCCATTGGGCCCTTTTGTTTTATTTTTCAACATTATATGTCTATGGAAACACTTAACTTGCCATAGAAACCAAACTAAAGAGCCAAATTTCATTAAAAACAAAAAATCTGCAAAGGCAAATATGGTGAATATTTGCATAAATTCTCAGCCTCATACAGCATATGGTCTATGAGGAGATGATGTTTTAAGTATTTTTTTTTTTTTTTTTTAGTTTATGTTTGGGAAACCAATAAAAATTAGCAGTAGGCCTTAAATCATAACGCAGATAGAATATTTATGATATGACATCGCGTCTGAGAGTGTAATAACGCCATGTGATAAATTCGATAATCCACTAGTGGATTAAATATGCAAATTAGTTAGATACGCCCCGTAATGTTACATGTACGACGTCCTTAGTGACATCGCGACGGAATACTGACATTTTTATATAAAATGCGCTTTAAATGTCATATGATAAATAGAATCTTGCATTTGTTCTCATGTATTATTGAATTTATTAAATGAGTTGAGGAAAAGGAATAAAATGCTCGGCTTGCCGAGCATTTTATTCCTTTTCCTCAACTCGTTTTATAAATTCAATCTACATGAACACTCATGAAAGATCCTCTATTTCTATGACAGTTTTGTCACAATATCTTGGCAGTAAATGCAAATCCATTTACCTTGGATAATTCAAACTTGCTCTTGAGTCCGAGTAGCTCCAGATATCCATTTAAAGAGGATCTTACATGAGTGTTCATGTATTATTGAATTTATTAAACAAGTTGAGGAAAAGGGATAAAATGTGAGGCTTTGCTGAGCATTTTATAGGGATAAAATGCGAGGCTTTTTGCATTTTATCCCTTTTCCTCAACGAGTTTGAATTTATTAAACGAGTTGAGGAAAAGGGATAAAATGCGAGGCTTTGCCGAGCATTTTATCCCTTTTCCTCAACGAGTTTATTAAATTCAATAATACATGAGCACGAATGCAAGATTCTATTTATCATATGACTTTTAAAACGCATTTTATTCACGATTGTTTACAAAAAATATTAATATTCCACCATGAATAAACGCAACGTCGTTGTACATGTAACCTTACGGAACGTATCTAGCTAATTTGCGTATTTAATCCACTAGTGGATTATCGAAAATAATACATGGCGTTATTACACTCTCAGACGCGACGTCATATGATAAAAGAGGATCTTACATGAGTGTTCATGAATTATTAAATTTATTAAACAAGTTGAGGAAAAGGGTTAAAATGCAAGCTTTTGCCGAGAATTTTATCCTTTTTCCTCGACTGGTTTCATAAATCTATATTTGGATTTTAGAGAATCTTGCATGAGTGTTCATGTACCTGTATTATTGAATTTATTAAATGAGTTGAGGTAAAGGGATAAAATGCCTTTTCCTATGATTTGAATAAATTCAATAATACAGGAGTGCAAATGCAAGATTCTATTTATCATATGACATGTAAAATGCATTTTATTCATGATTGTTTCACAAAAATGTCAATATCCCACCATTAGTAAATGCGACATCATTAAAGATGTCATACATATAAGGTTACGGAGCTTATCTAATTTGTTTGTCCTTGCGTGCATCCGTCTGTCCTTAACACTTTCTTGTCTGCTCCATATCTCTGGAACCTTTTGATAAATTTTCCTTAAACTTTGGTCAAATATTCCTTTCAGTGGGCTGATGTGCAGAACGAATAAATATACCATGTCAACTCAAGGTCAAGGTCACAAGGTGGAGCTTGTTTTTAAAGTGCGGAGGGGGATTTGACTGTCCCTCAAACTGCTCTCTTGTTTATTGTCTTGTAATAAATTCGTAGCTTCAGATAAGGTGGTGTAATAAGAAAATTAAGGAATAATTTTCCTTATTTCATTACGATAACACACCCGCGTGACATAGTGCATTTTTCACATCTCCAAAATGGTCATTTTTCTGATGAAAATCCTTGATATTTTTCTTGTAAAAACTGCAAACATAGGTTATGGGTGCTCGTTAGAACCGCCTCATTGAGGCGGTTCAAACGAGTACCCACAACCTATGTCTTGGAGCAAAAATAAGAAAAATAATGTTTACCCCCGTAAACCCCAGTTTTCTCTATGTAGAGTGGGGTAGAGTGGGGTATAGGGGGGTCTTTATTTCACAGGCTTGTTCACGTGATGTGTTCTCAAAAGTATATGTTGTGGGGTCTTTTTAGAATTCACCTCATTGAGGTGATTCTACCAAGTACCCACCACTTTTGATACAATGTTTATTCAAACATTATATGTCTGCTTTTAAGCTTAATTTGTAATGCTTAACTGGTAAAGAAACAAACCAAACAAAATGTAGCATACAAAATTCTATTTTGGGGTTTTTTCCAAAAAAGACTGATTGGCATAAATTTGTCATCTGTGCAGTGTCATTCTGATCTAATAGGCTGCTACTGCTTACAAAGAATCAATGTGATGGTAATTGCTATATGTTAAAAGTGAAGTCCCCCCCCCCCCCCCCCCCCAATTTGTTTGTATTGGAGTTTAACGGCCCAGTCAGCACAATTTAAGGTTACTTTTTTTAGCCTATCAGTTTACCTGTCCACACTTTTCCTGGGTAGGCTTATACGTACAAGGCACATTCTTTTGCCAGAAACTGACAACTGCCCTTCTTGAATTAGCAGAAGGGAAAGAATGACCGTAGAAAAGATTTCATGATCAATCTCCACGAAAGAATGTTACCCACCCTGGCAGGTATCAAACCCGCATCCTCCTGATCATCAGTCGGACGTGCATTCGACTGAGCTATCGAGGCCTGCTCAAATTTGATTTCGACGCTGGTTTTCAAAAATTCACTGCTGAAATACTCTTTACTCCCTCTTTTCTAGAGCTCTGACTAGGGCTGGCAAATCTGAGCTGAAAAGATAATCGATTATCAGTCCTGTCATTGCGATCGATAATTGATTAGTAATCGCTAAGGTTTTTGTCATAATTTTACCTGTCTGGCTTTCTGTCTGAGCATGACTGTTACCATATGTTGCACTTTACCGTATGTTTATTTGAAGACAGGCCTGAGCAAACAGTGTAGACCCAGATGAGACACCGCAGAATGTGGCGTCTCATCAGGGTCTGCACTGTTTGCCACTCATCCAGCTATTTTAGACATAACTTTGGGTAGTAAATTGTACCCATCAAGTAATCGATTAAAAGCAAATCAGAAATTATAATCATTTTTGTGGAATTTATCGATCGATTAATCGATTATATGATTAATCGTGTCAGCCTTAGCTTTGACCCACAACATTTGTCTTTGTATAGATCCCTTAATTATCCTGGTAACACCTGCTTAACAGAAGCTATGAAATTGACACTGTCCTTCAGTAAAAAAAAAAAATGAATTACAAATATGTAACCGGAGTTTTCCTGTTTCCTTGGCTAATATAAACTAACATGTTTACCCTAACAATTTGGACACCTCAAATTCTAATCATCCGCACCTGCCAATCTGGGCTAGGAGAAATAGATTGGGCTGCATATTGCTTCCACGCAGAGCTGAAACTGAGATCTGGTAAAGCTCTTAGAAGGACTAAGCCTACCCAGGCAAGGTGATGTGAGTCAGACACTCCAGTGCATATAAGCCTTTTGGTTTCATTGGGAGGGAAGGCTTGAGATGTCATTTCATCTCAGTGTTGAGTAAAAGTCCCACAAAATTGGAAGCAACATCTCCAAAATGACCTTAATAGTGTTGACAGTGACGTTAAACCTCAATTCAAACAAATCCTTACCATACTTGAACAAGTACAATTACCTACCCATTATGCCTTAAGATAGCTGAATGAGTGGCAAACAGTGTAGATCCTGATGAGATGTCATATTATGCGGCATCTCATCAGGTATTACACTGTTTGCTCAGGCCTCTCTGTCCGAATACATATGGTAAATATTGTACACCAAATCTGTTTATAACACTATTGCTGGGGTCTAAATCGGAAACCACATTAGTTAAACAATGAAGTTATTTGTTTGTTTTTGTTATAGTTTATGTTCCCGTCAACACTTTAGGCCATTTTGGAGACATTGCTTCTGATTTTGTGTGACTTTTACCCGACATTGAGATGAAATGCTATCTCAAGCTCTACCACCCATAGAAACAGCTAGGGTTTAAGGAGCGGTTCAACTCACATCACTTTGATTCAAGAAGGACAGTTGTCAGTTTCTGGCAAAAGAATGTTCACTGTACTGGTTTACCACGTTAGTGTAAGCCTGTCCAGAAAAAAGTGTGGACAGGTAAATTGACCAGCGTGATATGAGCCTTAGTACATGTAGTGTTGACTGGGCTGCTAAACTCCAAAACAGACAAACAAACTCCCATCACTTTTCCTGGGTACAATTAAGTTCTATCCAAACAAAGATGTACCAAGAAAAACATGTTTGACATTTTCGGCTAGCAGAAAAATGTCGGCCTACTAGCATACGTACGATTCAAGTGAAATTTCAACCTAATTTTCTCTGAAAACTAAGAGAATATCCATTCTTCTTCATATGACTCAGGTCAGGGTTTAGATCTTGACTCACTGATCGGACTGTTTGCTGTTTGCGTAATAACTGGATCCATCTTAACCCTTATCATGCTGTTCACAACAACCCCTGCCTTTGCAAACTGTAGATCCAGCTCAGATGGCTTCTGAAGAAGCCATCTGATCAGGATCTACACTGTTTGTTATTCAGTTTGAGAATTTGCAAGAATTAATTACATCAAGTAATCTGATTGGTTCAAAGTCAGAAATGGGTGTGGCTAAATTAATTATGTACAGGGATACGGGTTAATAAGTACACAAGTTCATTCAGTTCAAGGTCACAGACTCAGAAACTTTATGTTAAAGTTTTGTAAGAGCTCATGTTTTTCAAATGATATGATGCATGGGTCTGGACTGTATCCATAGGATTTATGTTCTATCTGTTATCAGTGAAGGCCCTGATAAAATGTCACATTCTGCAGCGTCTGATCTGGGACTGCTCTGTTTGGCAATGACCCGTTTCAGAATTTCCCATATTTATTTTAGAAACTGATTTTAACAGGGCTTAACTTTGCAAACAGTGAAGGCCCAGATCAGAAGCTGCATTCTGCAGCTTCTGATCTGGTCCTGCACTGTTTGCCAGTGACCCGTTATAGGGTATCCCGTGTAGTATGGGTTAATGCTGAATAGTTATATAAAATACATATAAAATACCTACGTTTGAATAGGGGTTTAACATCCCTGCAACACTATTTAGGTCATTTTGGAGATGTTGCTTCCAATTTTGTGGGACTTTTACCCGACATTGAAATGAAATGACATCCCAAGCCCTGCCGCCGAATGAAACCAGAAGGCTTATATGCATTGGACGATCTGACTCACAACACTTTGCCTGGGCAGGCTTAGTCCTTCTAAGCGGTTTACCAGCACTCTGTGTGGTCAGATTCATCTCTGCATGGAAGCCCCATGCAGCCCAATCTATTTCTCCAAGCCCCATTGGGCTGGGACAAAGTACCTACATGTACAACAATGTGCAAAACAAAATGTCCATTACCTACATGTACAACCAACGGCAAAACAAAATGTCCATCGCCACTCCATTCTAGCAGTACAAAAAGCTGGAACTAATATATAATACATAAGATCATTTAACTTGTAATTAAATTTATTGCACATCATTTATTTACACAAATTTAAATAATTTGACAGTTGGAAGACAAATGTGCAAGATAATTCAACACTCTGGCACTATAAAATCTTTAACTATAGCTGATGAAAATTAACGCTTATCCTGCTGAACATGACAATCCCTACCACAGCAAACAATGCAGATCCAGATCAGAATTTTTCTAGCCATCTGATCAGGATCTACACTCATGGAGTTTGTGATTTGAATGTATACATTATATATCAAGTACAGCTCGAACACCTCTGGAACAACGAAAATCTGTTTGAGACAGGGGTAGTTTGAGCCACTGAGGGTTACTGCCAGGAGGCATAACGGGGTTAACTTTGGAACACAAAATTTTTCGGTGTTCTATAATAAAAATGTATGCTGTGTGTATTCAGGCGATTCTAATGTGTACACACAGCATTCATTTGCAAGATAAAAGTCACCAAACTCTTTTATTGTCCCATACTACATCTTATGTAGAGGAATTCCCCAGGGACTCAAAAACCAGTTCAGCTATGATAAACGAGCCATCAGTGTTCGAGCCATCAAAGATCTGCTGTAATTTGATTGGTTGATAGTCAGAAATGGGTGTGACTTAATTTATTCAATAGGATATAGGTTAAGCTCCAGTAACATTCAGTAGCCAGTTGTTCAAAATTAACAACGTCATTAGTTAACATATCGTTAAAACTTTGATCACTTATTATCGCAAATATGCTAATATTTTGGCAGAAAAAATGTGGGCAGCTTTTGCGAACGCAAAAGCTGCTCACATTTTTTCAGCAAAAATACCAAAATTTTAAATATTAAACTTGCTAGAACAGTTGACAATATGACCACTAACGAGCTTGTTAACCTGACGATGCTTTGAACAACTGGGCCCTGGTCCCAATTATTCAGAGCATTGTTAGCTTAACGAGCTTGATAGTCGTCAAAGTCTAATATCCAAGTGGGATTTTTGCTGGAAAAATGTGAGTAGCTTTTGCAAATGCAAAAGCTACTCACATTTGTATCTGCAAAAATATTAGTATATTTGCCAAAATAAATGATCAAAGTTTTAATTAACAATATGTTAATTAATGACATTGTTAGTTTTGAACAACTGGCCCGAGAGGTAAACAGTTGCTCCTGAGAAGCAAATTCTTTCCTGTAATAGTAGAACACTTTTTCCATGGGTTTATAAAAAAGTGAACAGGAAGTTGTGAAAGTTGTCTCCCTTTGAAAAATGGCAGAAAAATCTGCCAAGTGTATCCATTCCCTTTATGGGGGATGGATGCACGTGATAAATTATCCACCTTTTTTTTTTGCAATGGAGAGATGTTTTCTGTCTTCCTGTTCCTGTTTTTGTGTGGAGTTTAAGAGGAATGGGAACACCATCCTTTAAGAGTTGACCCCTTTTTCCGTGGGAAAGAGCTTATGGAAAAGCGAACAGGAAGTTCTGAAAGTATTTTTGTCTCCTATGTCAATAGGGGTCAACTCTTAAAGGAAAGAATTTGCTCCTAATAGGAGCAAGTTCTTTCCTTTAAGATTTGACCCCTTTTTCCATGGGAAAGAGCTTATGGAAAAGTGAACAGGAAGTTCCAAAAGTTCTCCCTTTGAAAAATGGTGGACAAATCTGCTAGGTGTTCCCATTCCCCTTAATGGCCCAGTCAACATTATTTAGGTCATACTGAGCAGGTCAGTTTACCAAACCATATTTTCCTGGGCATGCTCATACATAAGCAGTTGACCAGTTTTTTGCACTTTCTTTATCGCGAATTTTACTTACAACTTCTGCAGCCCCTGCCCATCGGGGCTTTAAGAAATAGATGGGCTGCATGATGCTTCCGTGCAGAGCTGAAACCGACCGCACACAAGTACTGGTAAACCGCTTGGAGGATCTTAGCCTGCCCAGGCAAAGCGGTGCGAGTTGGACCGTCCATGCTTATAAACCATATTGGTTTCATTGGGACACAGGACTTGAGATGTCATTTCATCTCAATGTCGGGTAAAAGTCCCACAAAATTGGAAGCAACATCTCCAAAATGACCTATACAGTGTTGACTGGGATTTAAACCTCAAATCAAACAAAGAATACTTACAACTGCACTTTTTGTCTTGGCTAAAAATAGAGAATGACTAGAAGAAATTTCATGGTCAGTCTCCATGAAAGAAGGTTGCCAACCAGGGGCTAGTTGTTCAAAGCATCGTCAGCTTAACAAGCTCGTTACTGGTGAAAATGTTAACTGTTCTGGAAAGCAGAATACCTAATACTGTGGTATTTTTGCTGAAAAAAATTGTGAGCAGCTTTTGCATTTGCAAAAGCTGCTCACATTTTTTCACAAAAATATTAGCATATTAAAAATTTTGCCATATTAAATGATCAAAGTTTTAAAGATATGTCTGCTAACAATGTTGTTAGTTTTGAACAGCTGAGTCCAGGTAGTTACTGAACCCGCAACCTCCAGTTCACCGATCAGATACGCATCAGACGGAGCTATGAGGCTAGCATCGCTCCCGCCCATCGGGGTTTGGAGAAATAGATTGGGCTGCATGGTGCTTCCAGGCAGAGCTAACTCAGCTAAGACTGAGGTGCTTCCACGGAGAGCTGAAACTGACCACACATGGTTTGTTAGTTTGTTTGTATTGGAGTTCAATGGCCCAGACAACACTATTTTAGGTCACTTTTGAGCCGGTCAGTTTACCTACCAACACTTTTCCTGGGCAAGCTTATTCGTAAGTGGTTAACCAGGACTGCACATTCTTTCGCCAGAAGCTGACAACTGCCATTTTTGAATCAACGGAAGGGAGAGAATGACCGTAAAAAATATTTCATGATCAATCTCCACGAAAGAATGTTGCCCACCAGACAGGTATCAAACCCGCGTCCTCCTGATCACCAGTCAGACACGCATCGGACTGAGCGACTGAGGCCGGCGACCACACATGAGTACTAGTAAACCTCTAAGACGGACTAAGCCTGCCCATGCTAAGTGGTGTTAGTCAGACCATCCAATGCATATAAGCCTTTTGGGTTCATTGGGCTGCAGGGCTTGAGATGTCATTTCATATCAATTTCAGGTAAAAGTCCCACAAAACTGGAAGCAGTGTCTCCAAAATGACCTAAATAGTGTTAACGGGGGCAAACAAACAAAAAAGGCTTCTCAATGCAAACAAACAAGGCTTGGCCTGTTCTTTTCTATACAGACAGCTCCTTCAAAACAAGGGTCCACACAAAAAGAAAAACAATCTGTTCAGAAGAAAATACATGTACTTAAAACACTGTATTCACACTAAATATTTAGAACTCCTTACGATACTTGTTCTAAAATTTGAAGAGGTACAAATTAGCTGGATGAGTGGCAAAGACTGAAGACCCTGGTGAGACACTGCATTTTGTGGGGTCTCATCTGTGTTAACACTTTGCTCCGGCCTCTTAACTGACACCATGCTGACTATTTCAGAGGGGTGTGGTGGGTGTGTGTGTGGGGTTGTGGGGGAGGTTAGCCATTTGTGGTGGCATGATTTCAATTTTTACCACAGCTTCAGAAGCATAATTGATAACAGTATAGATCCTGTCCAAGAAGCCAGGTGACCTGGATTTATACTGTTTTCTTTAAAAGGAAACATGGAGGTTCAGCATGATGACGATTGATAGGGAAACAAAAATATACATGTATCTTAAAAGTGTTGAGGGGAGGGTTGGTTTCAGCCATTTGTGTGGCAGGATTTCAAATTTTACCACTGCAAAATTGAAAACAGTATAGGTCATGCCCAAGAAGCCAGGTCAGTCCAAGAAGCCAGCTGACTTGAATCTATATCGATTCAAAAAAGTATGCATGAGGGTTCAGCATGATGAGGGAACCCTGATGAGGGTTAGTAGGGAAACAAAAATATATTTCAAAGAATTGCCTCCCTTGTAGAAGAAACCATTCCCCTTAAGTGTTAACTGAAATTTTCCGACATCTGAATCTGAAAGGACACGAATCATAGTTCAGTTTTTAATCACTTGGTGTCATTTAACGCTTAGCCTGCTGTACAGGATCTACACTGTCATGTAGTTTGTGAAATTTTACAAAAATATATTACATGTATGTCAAGTAATTTGATTGGTTGATATGAGAAAATTGGCCAGGCATTTCCAGAGAAGATCTTATACAGGTTTTTACCATATTTTGAAATGTGTGTGTGTGTGTGGGGGGGGGGGCATCTTGGTCATGTGACATGGCCCATTCAATCAAGATTTCATTCCCCAATTGTCAGAGGGTATATGAAATTTAACTATAATTGGCCTAGCTTTTTAAGAGAAACGGTCCTTTGAAATGTTGATGGCCCTACAATGGGCCAAGCTTAGGTCTTTGAATGACAGTAACCTTTGGCATTATTAGACTTAAATTTTGTATCTACCTTCATGTCATAGACCACAATAGTTTTTGATAAATGCATTGTTCTATGTTTTCCCCATTAAAAAGCCTAAGGAACCACGTTTGAACTTTAAGGTCAACCTAGGGTTATAAATCATTTGAACAAGCTTGGTATTACTCAAGTCACCCAAAGCTGCAAACGAAGTTACAAGGCAATTGGCCCAGTGGTTCTGGAGAACAAGGTTTTTTAAGATTTGTACATTTTGGTATGGTGGCCATCTTGGTCATGTGACCTGGACCATTCAAATAATTTTTTGTTGCCCCACTGTAGAAGGCTGCATATGGAATTGGCCCAGTGGTTTTAAGAGAAAATGTTTTTTGAAATGTCAATGGACCTGCAAAACAAGAGACCTTGGACCAAGGTCACCAAATGATCCTAACCTTAAGCATCCAAAGACATCAATTTTGTACCTATTCTCATGTTACATACCACAAAATTTTTCAAAACATGCATTCTTTTACCTTTTTCCCCGATTGGAAAGCCTAGGGAACCATATTTGACTTTTGTGCAAAGTAGGTCAAGGTCAACCTAGGGTCATCATTTTTGCAATCTTGGAGTACTCCAGTCACCCAGTGTTACGGCAATCAGCCAACTAGATCTGGAGAAGAGGATTTTTAATGTTGTCCACCATATATGGGCGTGGTAACCATCTTGGTGGTGTGACCTGGACCATTTGGACATAATTTTGTTCCCTCATTGTCAGAAGGCAGTGAATGAACTTGCACATCAATACCAAATGGGCACTAAGTCTAACTTTATCCTTATCCTGCTGAATAAATTAATTTAGCCACTCCCATTTCTAACTATCTGCCAGTCAAATTACTTAATATAATGTATCCATTCAATTCAAAATCTCCATGACAAACAGTGTAGACTTCTTCAGAAGCCATCATTCTGTGCTGGATCTGCACTGTTTGCAAAGGTGGGGATTGTTGTATTCAGCAGGATAAGGGTTAAAGAATATCATACTATAACACATCTGTGTTACGCTAAGGCTGCCACGATTAATCGTATAATCGATTAATCGATCAATAAATTCCACAAAAATGATTATCATTTCTGATTTGCTTTTAATCGATTACTTGATAGGTACAATTTACTACCCAAAGTAATGCCTAAAATAGCTGGGTGAGTGGCAAACACTGCAGACACTGATGAGACGCCGCATTATGTGGCGTCTCATCTGGGTCTACACTGTTTGCTCAGCCCTGTCTGTTCAAATATACATATGGTAAAGTGCAACATATGGTAAGAGTCATGCTCAGACAGAAAGTCAGACAGGTAAAATAATGACAAAAATCTTAGCGATTACTAATCGATTATCGATTGCAATGACAGGACTGATCACGCCTATGGAACGATAGAATGCGTAACCATTGGTTAAGAACGTGAAGCAATTAGAGCGACATCCGGTTAGGAATTAGATCGCTAAAAAAGGTAAAGAAACTGTGCAGTTTCTGTGTTTCATAAGTTATATAATTTTTACGAGGAAGTTATTTAAAAAACGGGGAATTACATTCAGGAGCCCATTGATATCGGCATCTTTGGAGTAAATACCAAATCCCGTACTTCACACATTTTGGCTAAATTTAGTTTCTCCTGCTGAAGGTGAACTCAAGCCTTAGAAAACGAGTGGTTTTTCGAGGTGTTTGTTGCCTTTTATTTATTACTGCGCTTTGCTACAAGTTCAGCGTATTAACATGCACACACAATAAACATTTATGGTTAAATGTGTTGTGGATATTTTGCTTGTCAATGCAGCACTAGTGAGAAATCACCACGGAAAAGGTCGAAAATGGTTGGTTACGCATTAGATCTATAGACATGATAACAGAACTTGCAACTATAAAGCGGATCTGTTTTCATCTCCACGGCCCCAGAATCACCCGCACCTTGTTCTACGGAACCATTTTTAGCCAACCTGATAAGCAGTGCGCTATTGATTCGATAATGACATAGTATTTTATGGAAACATTTTCAGTCTCCAGAATCATAGTACCGAATGATTTTCACGGACTTTTACGCTGTGTTTGTTATATCAATGGTCCGGTAATTGACTGAAATGAAATAAAACAGGTTTTGGAGTTTTAATTTCTGCGAAGAACTCCTCATCTGCCAAAATTTGCTGGTTAAGCATTAGATCGTCTGGTTGAGCATTCGATAACCAGAGAAGAAAATCAAACCAGTTGCTGCCTAAGTAAATGCCAGCAGCTTACTACAATAAAAGGTGGTCTACATATGATTTCTGAATTGTGTTAAAATCACCAGAGAAAGAAAGCTGTGATGAAAAATACTTTTCTGGACAAGACCATTAAATGTCTGGGTATCATGCTTATCTGACCGAATGACGCGCCGATTCATAAATAAGAGGTCATTACTTGCTTTTGTAGAAAACAAAATGGCCAGCTTACGCTTTGTAATGGCGATTAAATCTATATCCGGATGGGACGGCCATTAATGAACCGTCTCATCCGAGAATCAAAGCTGTTCGCCATCCTGTAAATGAATTTGACTAAATCCCCTATTAACAAGAATTGCCCAAAGTAAAAAAAATGGAGAGAACCCGTTTAAGAAACTCAGGCGTGAAAGGCTAAGGGTAAGATCGTTAACACTGCAGATACGAAAGCCTATTTGGCTTATGTAGGAGAAAATAAAATACCGTAAAGGCGTAGTAACGCGACACAAAAGACGTAATAACGCAACAAAGGCGTAGAAACGCAAAACAAAAGACGCAGTAACGCCAATCAGAAGGCGAAGCTACGCAAAAAAAGGCGTAGTAACGCAAAAAAAAAGGCGTAGTAACGCGAAAAAGTGCATACTAATGCAAAAGAAAGACGTAGTAACGCAAAAGAAAGGCGCAGTGATGCGAATCAAAGGCGTTTTTACGCGAAATGAAAGGCGTAGTAATGCGTAAAAAGGCATAGTAACGCAAAAGAAAGGCGTATTTGTTTTAGCTCGCCTCTGCAAAGCAAATAGGTAGCCGAAATATCCTACTCCTGGGACTGCGCATGCCCCCAAAATATATGTCTGTATCATGATCGATAACCCAGATCGGAGATCCCGTGAGTTCTATGCTAACTGTCAAAACGATAAGATAAAGATATTGTCTAAAACCAACTTCTTATTAATACAAACAGCGCAAGAATGACACACCATGTATTCTTAATCATGTTAATCAAGACGAACTAGAATCCATTTGTAAAATTTATAAATTTTGAGTAAACAGGAGGACAGGTGCGTTCATTAAATAAATTGAGAGAAGCAAGTAAGTCAGTCAGTCAGTCAGTCAGTAAGTAAGTAAGGACTTTATTTAGTGAGGGTAGCAACATTTAGCACATACAAAAATACATGTAAAAGCTAATCTTCCACGAGGCCCTAAGCTAATCTTCCATGATCTAATCTTCCTTCTTAATAAAACATACACGCTATAACATTTTGTTTCATCGGCAGTGTCATTTTTAGATATGAGGAAAAAATATAGATAAAATAAATTGATAGAACATACAAGTTATAATATTTTCTTCCATCTGCAGTATCATGTTTAGATATGAGGAACTTTTGAAACCGTTTTGAATATGGAGCAATATTTTCTCACGGATGTATCTAGGCAGTGATTAGGCAGTTTACATTAAGCCAAAAGTCCAGTTTTTTGTTCACTATCGACTGACTATTGATAATATTGTATTTAGTACTAAAAAGGTTGTAGACATTTGTTTTCTCCACATCATTTTGTTTCTTTGAATAATCATTACGAAAACACGCCTATACAAATACAATGTAACCTTTATCGCCAAAAAAACGAAAATTTTAAGATGAAAAATTGTGATATTTTTCTCATTTCTGCACAAAATATAATGTGATTTAAAAAAAACAACAACAAAGGACTGGTGGGTCTATTGCCTCCGAGTGTAGGTAGGAGAAATAGTCTTAAACTGTTTCATTAATCTCTTAAATTCCAGTGTCCAATCAAATAGTGTACATCTTCACCAGACGCCGGATTCTGCAGCGTCTGATCAGGGTCTACACTCTTTGCCAAGCCCATCCTATGTTTCCAAGATAACCATCTTTAGTTTTTCACAACAGTCTGACCTCACTGCGACTATTTTCATTCTAATAGTTTTCCCGACAAGTCAGTGATATTCACGTGCACTTAAGCATAGAACAGCTTTTCTTCCAGGAGCACCTTTGGGTCGATTGACAAACAATTCCCAGTGGAATTCTTTTCACTGACTGTTACAAGGCGGTTCTTCTTTGGCGGTTTATTTATGTTATTGTTTGTCACTGATTGTATGTATCGCATTTTGGATAGCCAGCTGGTATTGATTCCTGATCATTGCTTTACTTCTATTTTTTATAAGCACCAGGTTTATAATCATGGGTGTCTTATGCTCAACCTGGCTCTCTAATGCTTGACCATAGAAACACGATATAGATTTAATCGCCATTAAAAAGCGTAAGCTGGCCATTTTGTTTTCTACAAAAGCAAGTAATGACCTCTTATTTATGAATCTGTGTGTCATTCGGTCAGATAAGCATGATACCCAGACATTTAATGGTCTTGTCCAGAAAAGTATTTTTCATCACGGCTTTCTTTCTCTGGTGATTTTAACATAATTTAGAAATTATATGTAGACCACCTTTTATTGTAGTAAGCTGCGGGCATTTACTTAGGCAGCAACTGGTGAGATTTTCTCCTCTCTGGCTATCGAATGCTTAACCAGACGATCTAATGCTTAACCAGCAAATTTTGGCAGATGAGGAGTTCTTCGCAGAAATTAAAACTCCAAAACCTGTTTAATTTCATTTCAGGCAATTACCGGACCATTGATAAAACAAACACAGCGTAAAAGTCAGTGAAAATCATTCGGTAGTATGATTATGGAGACTGAAAATGTTTCCATAAAATACTATGTCATTATCGAATCAATAGCGCACTGCTTATCAGGTTGGCTAAAAATGGTTCCGTAGAACAAGGTGCGGGTGATTCTGGGGCCGTGGAGATGAAAACAGATCCGCTTTATAGATGCAAGTTTTGTTATCATTTCTATAGATCTAATGCGTAACCAACCATTTTCGACCTTTTCCGTGGTGATTTTTCGCTAGTGCTGCATTGACAAGCAAAATATCCACAACACATATAACCATATATGTTTATTGTGTGTGCATGTTAATACGCTGAACTTGTAGCAAAGCGCAGTAATAAATAAAAGGCAACAAACACCTCGAAAAACCACTCGTTTTCTAAGGCTTGAGTTCACCTTCAGCAGGAGAAACTAAATTTAGCCAAAATGTGTGAAGTACGGGATTTGGTATTTACTCCAAAGATGCCGATATCAATGGGCTCCTGAATGTAATTCCCCGTTTTTTTAAATAACTTCCTCGTAAAAATTATATAACTTATGAAACACAGAAACTGCACAGTTTCTTTACCTTTTTTAGCGATCTAATTCCTAACCGGATGTCGCTCTAATTGCTTCACGTTCTTAACCAATGGTTACGCATTCTATCGTTCCGTAGGCGTGACTGATAATCGATTATCTTTTCACCTCCGATTAGCCAGCCCTATGTTACGCAGTGCATTCTTTCATATCTCCAATATGGTTCTTTTTCTGATGATAATTTGTAATATCCCTCTTACTTATATCCAAAACATAGGTTGAAGGTGCTCGTTAGAACCGCCTCGTTGAGGCAGTTCTAACGAGTACCAACAACCATGACAACCTATGTACTGGATCAGAAATAAAAAAATAATGTGTACCCCCTGTAAACCCCAGTTTCCTCTATACAAAGTGGGGTTTACGGTATCCCTTTTTTCACTGCCTTTTCCGTTCCTGAAATGAATTCTTTGGGCCAAGCCTTACTTGAACCTGCAACAACCAAAATTAAACTTTGGCACTATTTTTTGTTATCTTTTTTTTTTTTAAATAATAGTGGATTTTATTTTATTTAACAATTCAACTCAAGAAGCCTCTATTGTCCAAAGATTAAGCCACATACCATGTGAAATAGGGCCTGAGGTTATAATTATTTTTATGCTCAACTCACCTTCATGAGCATGAAATTCATCCTATCATACACTGAAAAATATATTGCCAACAATTGCTAGCATTTTAAAATTTATAAGCAGAACAAATATGTTCTGCTAATCTGAGCAGGAAAATAGCCTCATTTTGGCATACATGTATTTTATGAGCAGAATAATTTTTATGCTCAAGCTAGTTGATAATGGAAAAAAGTTTTATAACCTTGATCTCAGGTGTCATTTCTTTAGCTCCAGACTTTCTAATCAACTTAAACCCTTTTTGTACCAAATGGAATCTTCCTCCTTATATATAGCAGGAGTCCATTTCAAAATTTAGGGGTGACAGGTTGCATTTTTCTTCAAAATTTATTTGGAAAATGGCTGAACTTTTTTGCAATCAGTGTAGGCCCTGATCAAATGCTGCGTTCTGCGGCATCTGATCTGGACCTGCACTGTTTGCCAAATACCCATATTGGGGTTTCTGGTACAAAATGGGTTAAACTGAAGTGCCATATGAGTATAGCCTAGCTCCATCTAGCTGGTGGTGGAACATGCACAGTGTAGCACTGTTGACCTATTCTATCCATAGCACAGTTGACATGATATCCAACTACAAACCCAGGAGTCTAGAGACTGAACCCAGCTTGGTTTCTGTCCAGAATCACAGAGATCAGGACAACTGACTGACAGGACATGACCTTAATAGCATTGATTTGGTTTTGGACATTCTCAAATACACCACAACCACTTTACAACACTATTGCTGGTCATTTTTCTTTATAATTTATAATCTACATAACTTCTAATATTTTTAGGATCCATCTTTAACCCTCTTGATACCGGAAACCCCAATATGAGTAGAGTGGCCAACAGTGCAGGCCCAGATCAGATGCCACGTTCTGTGGAATCTGATTAGGGCCTACACTGTTTGCAAAAAGTTTACCAGTAGCTATTTTCCAAATAAATTTTAAAGATAACACAATCTGTCACCCCAAAATTTTGGAATGGACTCCTGCTATATATGAGGAGAAAGAATCCATTGGGTACAAAATGGATTAAACCATATTATATCCAAAACTGTATTACAATTTATATACAATGTCATGAAGAGGTGGTGTATCTACATCTCATCCAAAAGACAGAAGTTGGGATCTACTCGACCTTTCTCACAGTGTGAGAACATTTTTGCGGAGTGATATAAAATGATAACACAAATAAACAAACAACAAACTGATTTGTGTGAGCGTGTTCAAGATTCTAGTCTAGATGTTGATAAAATCAGTTAAAGGAAAACAGTTGAGATGTGCATAAGATTCCAGGATATGCTGCTTACTTCCTAAATGTTTGTGTCTTAAAACATGTGTACCAGAGATTGGGTGGTGGGAATACCCTTGGGAATTAGACATTTTTAAAAACTGGGTGCCTGATTTGCTAAATGCAATTTCCTGTCAACAATCCCCCAGGTGCATGTCAGAATGCTAAAATTAAGATGCAGTAAATCTGAATTGTCAAAATATCATAATTGTGTTTTGGTCAGTGTCTTTTCAGATCATTTTTTCATTCAAAGATGTATTATCTCTGGGGTTTTCTCTTGCATTTAAATGCTGATTAATATATCCAACTGTATGAAGTCTTCCTCTCTTGGCTGGGTTAGCACCACTCCTGTACACAAGTGCATTTGTAGAATGTGTACCACTCCAACTGTCCCATTTCATGGCCATCACTAGTCATTGTGAGCAGTCTTTTCAAATAGGCCTATATGATTATCTTACTCACTTTCCTCAGAACTGGTCAACAGACAGAATTGTTCCATGATGGTTGAATTCTAATCAGTTTTCACTTTCTTCTCCAGAGCTTTTTTACTTCAATCACCTTTTCCAGCTAGGTCTTTGTTCTTTTACTGGTTGAAATAATTCATGTAAAATGTTTTTCACTGGGGTGTCAGTGTCCAAAGCTTTCACTCTTTTCTCAACAACTTTATGTTTACTGTCAAAATCAGAGTCATAGGGATTCACAACAATTTTACTTTTGGGGACCCTGAATACCACACCCATTTCAACAGGATTAGATTTTGGAACTGGCTTTTGCCCTCCGGTATCTGTTTGTGAAAACACTGCCATACGCCTCGAAACTTTTGCCTTGTAATCAAATACAGAGGTCCCTTTTTCTTCAATTTTCCCTGTGCTGTTTCCCCTTTGATGATTGACACTCTGACACTGCTCTGAACTTACAGGCTGTTCAGTTGCTCTTTTGTGTAATACAATTGCAAATAAACCAGGTCTGGTATTCGTGCTCTCATCTTTTCTATCTTTTTTCATAATCTTGTTTCCCATATTTTGTCAATTATTACGGATAATGCATTAAATGGCCTGTCTACATCTTTTCTGTGCAGCTTCCTGAGGCCGCTTCCTGACGCTGTAACTAGGCAACCACGCTCTCATTTCCCATTCGGATTGTTTCGAACTTCGGTAATAACCGGATCTTTTTCCGGTGCTTGGGCAAACTCCCCATCAATCAAGACAAACTCCCCAACAGTGGTGACCCCTCGATCTTAAAACAACCAAGACCGAGGGGTCACCGCTGCTGTGGAGTATGCAATCAAGACCGACTGTATGAATGTCATTTGACGTATCATCAGTAACAATTCTGATTCTGAGGGGTCACCACTGCTGGGGAGCACGGTGCTTGGGAGTGAGGGTTGTTATGCTGGTAGGGCCTATCTATCTATCTATCTATCTACTGATACTGCGTCGGCCACATTTGACCATTACCGCAGGTGTACATTATATACACGCCGAGTTTGCAGGATGAAAGCCTACACAGTAATCATGTAATTACGGTAGAGATCTTTAACCTGCACAGGGTATGGTTCTCCTTGCACAGGGGGCCTCCAGTTAACGTCCCGATCCGAAGGACGGTGCACTTTATGACAATCATCCCAGCAAATGATGCCAATGGAGCGTGTTCGGACACCGAAATTTTATCGCCGCTACCGGGGATCGAACCCGGGACCTCTAGCATCAGAGGCAAGTGCACTAACCACTGAGCTATCACGCTCCACGCACCGCCTGGGTTCATTGGTGCCTCTCTGTGGGGATTGGCCGGCCTGCTTTGTGTGAGGGGTTTGTTTGCGTGGTGGCTTTGTTTGCTAGTGTTGGGAATGATTGATAGAGGCCGGTCCGGGGGCTGGTTGGGGTCCGGGGCTGGTTGGGGTGTTTGTTGTTGTTGTTGTTGTTTTGGATGGGCCACATTCTATCTATCTATCTATCTATCTATCTATCTATCTATCTATCTATCTATCTATCTATCTATCTATCTATCTATCTATCTATCTATCTATCTATCTATCTATCTATCTATCTATCTATCCATGAGGCGAGTAGCATAAGCACTACACCACAGAGGCTTCAACAGACAGTGATGACCCTGATTGGTCGCAGCATTGTGTTGCTACTGGTCGGGGTGTACATTGTTTGCCCGCCTTTATCCAAATGATGGATGCTTGGCTTGAATGGGTGTGCTTAACTTGTGCTTTATTTAACTGTTTTTGACTAATCAGAGTCAAGCTTTAGTTATTTTGCACTATTTAATTTTGATTGGTGGCTTATGATTAGAAATAAAGCTTTTTTTCTGTTCTAGATTCCATTATATTCTTTTCTACACATAGCAGGTATTCCTAGGTAGAAGCCAGTAGGCACTACTAAAGGGCCTTGATCAAGGACATAGCATTTGTGTGGAATCGAACCCTTAACCTCTCGATCTTGAGTCCTGCACCAGAAGCCTCTGGGATGTAGTGGTTAAGTTACCCGCACATGCTATAAAACAAAGAAAGTAACTAAACATACAAACAAACAAACAAGCAAGCAAGTTTATGAATTATACTTGCATAAGGAACACGTGCATGAGGCTCCTCCCCAGGTCCGGATCAGCCTTACAAACTCACCATACTTACTGGTAGTTCTCAGATGATTTGGAAGACTGTTCCAGACCTGAGCGGCCTCAAAGCGAAAGGTAGCCTTACCGTATCGACTTGGGACCTTTTTTCGTCAAATAAATAAAGTGACAACTTTTGTGACCTGTTTGCTTTCCTTCACGCAAACACCCTTTTTCAAAGGGGTAACAAAGTAACAGAAACAAAGTCTGTGCTTTAAGAGCATCCGGCTGTTCTTGATAATGGTTTTGTTGAACATATTTTAGGTCATTTTAGCCGGTCAGTTTACCTATCCACACCAGAAACTGACAACTGCCCTCCTTGAATCAGTGGAAGGGAGAGAATGACCGTAGAAAAGATTTCATGATCAATCTCCACGAAAGAATGTTGCCGACCCCGGCAGGTACATGTATCGAACCCGCGTCTTCCTGATGACCAGTCAGACGCGCATCCGACTGAGCTACTGAGACCGAATCTTGATAATGGTACATCGATTACGAGGACACGCCCGTGTGACATAGTGCATTTTTCACATCTCCGAAATGGCTGCTTTTCTGATGAAAATCCGTGATATTTGCCTTATTTATACTGCAAACATAGGTTGTTGGTGCTCATTAGAACCGCCTCAATGAGGCGGTTCTAGCGAGTACCCACAACCTATGTCTAGGAACAGAAATAGGGAAAATAATGTATACTCCCGTCAACTCTAGTTTTCTATATAAAAAGTCGGGTTTAAGGTGCTCATTTCACGGACTTGTTCACGTGATGCATGTTTGATATAGTTGTCTCAGGGCCCATGAAAGTACATTCATTCATCTTCAAAGGTTTTTATATGTCTCAAGCGTGTTGTTGAATAAAATGGGCAATTCAGAAGTTCAGATAAAAGCGTATATAATTAGTTTGTACCACGACTTGCACGAAAAGAACTTCAGACTCCAACACATTGCTTCCAGTATTGGTACTATAGAAATTCAGATCATGTGCTCTGCTCAGAGCACACTTTCCAAAGCTCTATAAATTTCAATCTTTCTGATTTCAAGTTTCAAATATTGACGTTAGATGCTCGTTAGAACTGTTTTGTAGAGACAACCAAAATGCACCAGGTGATGAGCAAAAACAAGATCAAACAATAATATTATATTTATCTACAGATTATAGAATCTCCCGGCAAATGAGCATCCATATGAACTCTGATTATGCCCGTTGGGTGTGTGTGTGTGTGTGTGTGGGGGGGGGGGGGGGTCATATTGCTTCTGGGACGTTCGTCCGTCCGTTGCGCATTTTGGTGCTATTAAAACTGGAGCCTTGAAAGTTGATAAATGGACTGGTCGTGATGAGTAGATGACCTGATAAGCTCTTTAATTAATTCTGAAAAAAAAAAAAAATACTTCATGAGTTATGGCCCTTTGTAAATTTGGACATTTGTACATTGCATGCTTTGTGATGCACAACATAATTTAGGACCATGTATGCCAGGGTTTTGAAATTTCCAACATGGATTCCTCATGAAAAATTAGCTGAAACATATTTATTTCTCATCCGGATTATGTCCCTTCCCTGAGTTATAGCCCTTGGAAAAAGTTTGGCTGAAATCTTGTCAGCAAAATATCCCAAGAACTGTTGAAGCTAGAACCTTGAAAGTTGATCAATGGATTGGAAGTGATGAGTAGATGACCTGATTAAATGGTGAAAAGTTCTTCATGAGTTATCGCCTTTTGTAAACAATTCGATGAAACTTTTCAGCACTATTTAGGTAATTTTGGAGACGTTGCTTCCAATTTTGTTGGACTTTGACCCGACATCGAGATGAAAAGACATCTCAAGCCCTGTCACCCAATGAAACACTGGACGTTCTTTGCCTGGGCAGGCTTAGTCCTTCTATGCGGTTTACCAGTACGCAAGAGTGATCAGGTTCAGCTCTGCGTGGATGCAACATGTAGCCCAATCTATTTCTCCAAACCCTAATTGGCACTCAGAGACAATCGACCCCAGTACTCTCAGTGCTTTGATTATGTTCAGCAATAAGAATCGCTTCACAGGCACCACTCCTTCATTGCGACTGTTCCTCATTATACGACAACAAAACCATCATCGACGCTCGTCCGATTCGAGGTTAAGTGTCATCTGACGTGTTCCATATAATTAGGCTATGTCCAAGATGGCCGCCGTGACCATGTATGGCGACTCCTAGCCGCTAGTATTAATTAGAAACTGGTTTCAATTTTCATGAATAAATTAATGGACTATTAATGCCCATTGGAAAGCAATGCCGAATGGGATCAAATTGCAGCTGCTGTCAAGTAGAAATGCAACCACAGCAATTAAAAAAGACCGTACACGTGCAAACAGCAAGGACTAGCGAAATCCGGTCAGCATGCCTATCCATGTCACATATCCATTTTTTTTAGAATCGATCGTGTAATTCCTGCCGATGACGAAGTGTTGATCTCATTCGTTAGTGTTTCACACAGGTGACGCGTGAATTTGCCTTATGGCATGCGTCTACAGAGACTCCGATCAGACTGCATATTTGAAGCCAAGTTTTCTCTAACATCAAAACCACCGACTAATTAAGCTGTGGGGTAGATGCTTTGTTTTGAAGCTTTTCGGCCCAGCTCGCACTATTTAGGTCATATCGGACCGGCCAGCTAACCTATACTACTCCGGCGACGGAATATGATCAAAGTTTTTGTGCCATGCACACATCAGAGGTCAATTGTTAAAAACATCGTTAGCTTAACGAGCTCGTTAGTGGTCAGTAGTTAATTGTTCTAGTAAGTAATACTAATACAGTGGTATATGTTTGCTGAAAAAAAAAATGCGAGCACAAGCTGCTTACATTTTTTTTCAGCAAAGATATCAATATATACAGCTCGCCAAAAATTAAGCATATTTTGGAAACTTAAAAAAATATCAGAAACCAGACACATAAAAAATATTTTATTTCATTTGTCAAGCATTGTCTTACATATCGGCACTAAAATAATGGCATGCTTATTTGCTTATTATACATGAGTTTTCCGTGGCAGGAGATTTTCATGGTACACCCTCAGGTTTCAAAATTGCAAATTTGCAATTAAGCTGTAATGTTGCGACATGGCACATCGTACGCTGCAAATTAAGGACAGATGGCGCATCATTGGTATGGGGGAGTCTGGTCAAACACAGAAGGCTATTGCCAGACGCTTTAGAATCAACCAAAGGCCAAGTAAGCCGACTAATTTCGAAGTACCGAGCAACCAATGATGTCACTGACAGAACACGATCTGGGAGACCCCGGGTATCTTCTGCTGCTGATGATAGAGTGCTTTCTCGATGGGCGGCTCGAGATCCTAAAGCTTCGTGTCCCGAACTTCGCCAGCAGTGGACACGACTGAACGTCAGAGCCATTCAAGAACTGTAAACAGGCGACTGAATAAGGCTGGGCTCAAGGCATGTCGCCCGCGACGTCGAACGTGTTTGACTCTGTTTCACAGGCGCGAACGCAGGCAGTGGGCTGCTGGCAGGCTTAGGTGGAATCGGAGAACAAGGCGACGTGTTTACTGGTCCGATGAAAGTCGTTTCATGTTACGTTTTATCGATAGACGAATTCGTGTTTGGCGTAAACGTGAACGGGACGCTTTCAAGGACAACGTTGTAGCAGAAACAGAAATATTTGGTGGCGGTTCTGTCATGGTGTGGGGATGCTTTAGCCATGACCACAAACTTGATCTTGTCGTTTGTAAAGGGACATTAACAGGTCAAAGCTATATTGACAACATTCTTGAACCCCCGAACCAATAGTGTACCCACATTTTCGCGCACAGCGTGCCGCACGTCCCAAATTTCAAGACGACAATGCGCGACCACATAGGGCACGTATTGTGACAGATTCTCTGGCCCACGAAGGAATCGAGAAACTCGAGTGGCCGAGTAGGAGTCCCGATATTAATCACATAGAGTACGTTTGGGACCGTCTTGGACGAGACGTCAGGAAACGCAATGGCATGCACACGCTCGATGACCTTGCACGTGTACTAGTCGACGCATGGAACAATTTGGAGGCAAGATTCATTCGAAAATTGGTTCAGGGAATGCGCCAGCGTGTTCAAGAATTACACGAGCGCCGTGGAGAGCATATTCACTATTAACGACGTTCCTGACTGACGTTAACCATTTAGAACGTCCAAATGATGTGAGTGACGTTTTTTAATAATTAAATCTTAATTTTCAAACGTTTCAAAGCGCTACTGAACTCGACACTGCATTTTTTCCGACTTCAAAGTGATACTTTTTTACACTCTGAAATTGTGCTTTTTCTGTACTTTAACAAAAATGCGCATTTTGTGACATTGTGTTTCCAGAATCATATCAAATTTGATGATTTGCTGCTCCTTAAACATTGACATTTAAGATAAGATAAAATTTATCTGAATTCAATTGCTGAAATTAAAGCCTTGGTGTTTCTAAGAATCTTGTTTCATTAAATTTCACAGTATGCTAAATTTTTGTCGAGCAGTATATTTGCCATATCAAATGATCAGGGTCCAGTTGTTCAAAACATCGTTAGCTTAACGAGCTCGCTAGTAGTCAAATTGTTAACTATTCTAGCAAGTTTAATACCTCAAATTTTGTTATTTTTGCTGAAAAAATGTGAGCAGCTCACACTGTTTTAGCAAAAATGTTAGTACATGTATTTTCACCATATTCAATAATCAAAGTTTTAACGATACGTTAGCTAACGACGTCGTTAGTTTTGAACAACTGGCCCCAGAGCTTTAATATGTCTACTAACCACGCCGTGGTGTTGAACAACTGGCCACAGAAAATACATTTTCCTCCTACCTGGCTCATTCATCGTGCCGCTCTGTGTCTTTTATCGGTAAGATCGGGTTCTGTTTTTCGATCAATGGCTTGAGATTCAGTGATCATAGAAAATTATTGTGGATATTGAATAATTAATTGCTTCGTTTATTTCATCAAGGAGCTGCAAACCTAACTGCCATAAAAGCATTGTTATGGGAATATATTCAATAGGACTGGTGATAGCTCTTCGACAAAACGGTAACAGTTGTTTAACGCGTTATTGCAAACTGGATTGAATACACCTACAGGGGAGGCAATTTTTCCAAATCGTTTGTCTACCCTATCTGTAAAGGAAAGGGAGCAAATTCTCTCATTTAAGAGTACAGTAAAATCCGCTAAAATTAAGACTAATTCTTGCTTTAAAAATAAAAAAAAAACACATTTCTAAAGTTTAAATATTTCTTAGCGTTTTCTACGCTCGGTGTCCTGTAGAACAAGACCACCCTTGGAACTGTTCAAACGTGGTCTTAATATAGGAATTTTACTGTAGACCCATTTTTCAGAGGGTCTCAAATGACAGGAAAGCCAACAGGAAGTAAAAAAAAAAAAAAAATAAAATAAAATAAAGGTTGTCCGTCTTATAAAACTGATGGAACATGCCGGTCTGGTGTATCCATCGTGCTTAAGTGGACTACGTAAAACCATTTTTGCCTGACAAACGACCATTCATGAAACGCGACGTCTGACTGGATAACGTCAAAACTTTGCGACACTATATCCTACGACATCAACATGTAACGTCGTTTTTCATTGGTTGTCATTTGGTTTTACGCACCTCACTTTGCTTGCCGTTTCGGGCAAAATGAGCATTTTTAAACAAAACAAGTGAAAAAGTGCACTAGAATGGAGATAACTGTATTGAAATTTGTCATTTGGGGAGGTAAATCGTCGGTTTTACAGTCGCAAATTCCGTTTTACAGCTCCGCTGACGCGTCGCCGTAAAACGAAATTGCCAACCGTAAAACCGCTGACGCGTCGCCGTAAAACGAAATTTCCGACCGTAAAACCGCCGATTTACCTCCCCAAATGACAATTTTCAATACAGTTATCCCCTAATTGGACACCGTAAGAAAATGCTTAAGACTCCTGCCTTTGCGATTTCTCAGTATAAACTGCGTTAGCCAATGTATGGGAAAACGTGCGACCAGCGAAGACTGATACGCATGCGCATCCGCACAGTCTGATCAGTCTGCACTGTGCGCTATATCCTTCGTTCAGACGAGGAAACGTTTTCTCATTACGAAAACACGCTTATACAAATTCATTGTAAACTTTACCGCCGAAAAAATGAAAATTTTAAGATGAAAAATTGTGATATTTTTCTTATTTCTTATTTCTCTATGAGACGGTTCTAACGAGTACCCACAATCTATACTTTAGAGCAGAAATAAGAAAAATAAGGTTTACCCCTGTAAACCCCAGTTTTACTATATAAAAGTAAGGTTCAAGGGGGTCAAAATTATACAGGCTTGTCTTCGTGATGTGACTTAATTCGAGTCTCTGTTGAGAGCACAGAAAAACCAAAAACGGATAAGAAAGAATATAAATAAATAAATAAATAAATAAATAAATAAATAAATAAATAACGTATGTAATGCAGTCATGGGTATACATGAACGTCAAAATTGCTAAAAGTACCCGTCTACTTATGAAAGTATAAAGATGACGATAATGATAATAAAATTCCAATAAACTCTAACCAAATTTTTCCATGTTATATTGACTTAACGAACGTCGACCGTTGTTTGGAATTCGTACCTACTGAACTTAAGAGGATGATTTTTATTTGTTCAATGAAGAAGAATATGGTTAAATATTAAACAGACGCATTCGTGCACAGCTGTATAATGTTAATATATCTGGAATCAACTGAGATAATTGTTTATAGAATGTGTCCAGAACAAACTACAGGTTGCTGCAAAGTGGGATGATTTTTCCTCAGGAATGCAATAAAAGAACTCGCTCTCCTCTATAATACAATCCCAGAAGGCATGCACCCCCGCATTCGACGTTGAAGCAATGTTGATTCATTGTTTCAATGCCATGACGTTGAACTGGACTTATTTCAATGTAGTGTCCCTCGCCATGGCTCAAAGAATAACATTTTTTCTTACGAACGAATAAGATAATCTTATTTATAATATTTATTTTTGTGCAAAAAAAAAAACAACAAACAAACAAAAAGAAACACAAATAAAATATACCCATGCGAACCCCGCTCTTGGTTGTATGCATCAGGTGAACAAGTTTGTGAAATATGAACACCCCTTAAACCCCACTTTATATAGAGAAAACTGGGGTTTACGGGGGTATACATCATTTTTTATTATTATTTCTGCTCCAAGACATATGTTATGGGTATTCGCTAGAACCACCTAAATGAGGCCTTTCTTATGAGCACCCACAACCTATTTTTGCAGTATAAATAAGAAAAATATCACGGATTTTGTTTAGAAAAGTAGCCATTTTAAATAATATGAAAAATGCACAATGTCGCACGGGTGTTTTATCGTAATGGTAAATAGGAGTTTACCGGGTATTCAAAATACGTGAGCCTGTTCACAGAAAAAAAGGTAAAAGTTGGCACTTACGACCAAAACAAAATACTGATCCGTATGCGCAAGCTGATCAGAGTATTCGCGGATCGCTCATGTCATCTATGGGCTCTTGTTCGTACGTGGAGTGAAAAAATCAAGATACTGATGTAGCTGTATAGCTGTATACAATCTTCAACAAGATATACTTTTTTTCGTGCATAGGCCCTCTTGGACTTGCAGACAGTGTAGATCCAGTTGAGATGGCTCATCTCATCTAGACCTTTACTGTCATCCTGTAAATTATTATCAACGAAGTTCACTATTTTCAAGAATGGAGGTGTACAAATTCAAATCTTTGTGGTGAAAGGGTTAATGACGCACATGTGTATTTGGAAACTGTAGGCCATCTCACTCTTGCAGACTCAAAAGCAGATGTAAACTAATAAGCCTGGTTTATAATAATGGATTATGCTGGAGCATTGTTCTATAATTCGTTGACATTCGGAATAATGTTCAAATACAAGCGTGAGGTTATTATGTACATTTCCAATAAACGAGCGTAGAAAAATCACTGTGAAAGCTTATGGGAATTGAATATATACTACAATAATTGAAACTGGTGATTACAGGATCATGCTGTTTGTACAAAGAGGACGATTTCTTCTGGATTTTATGTGTTAAAGTAATTGGCAACTGGATACTCTATTAAAATGAAGGCCAAAACAGATCTGGAACTTATTGGAGCTGACCCCATGCTTTTCGTGAGCAAGTGCGAGGCGAAGGCTTTGGCCTATTTTGTGTTTCTGATTTTGACATTTAGATATTGCCTCGGCAAAGCAATTAATGTTACTGATTTTGGAAATAGTGATATTAAAATACCACCAAAGAATGATCACCAAACACATGCCTATGCCTGGAACGGTTCTAGAAATAGTGGTGATGAAGCCATAGGGAAAAGTTTTAACAACGATATTTCACAAACTAATGTTAACGCCATTGATATTAAAAACAGTCCAGTGAACACTTCTAAAAATACTGGACTGACCACAGAAGAGCCTCATTCGGAGTTACCATTACCAATTCTCATTGCAAGCCCAGTTGCGGCTCTAAGCATCGTGTTATTCATATGCATTGCGTACAAATGGCATTCCATACAGTTGGACGAACAAGCGAAGAAAATAGTTATAGAGCGTGTCGCCAGTCAGAGCGAGACGTCCTCTCCTGGCAGAGTTACACAACGACTGGTTCCTCCCGGTCACGGGAGAGCGGACTGTGACTTGACTGGAGGAAAGCGGAGAAGTTTACGCACACCAACACCTCCGCCGAGTATAAGCAGGAGCAGAGCGTCACTGTGGAGCGCGGACCAAGAAGTACTGACACATGCTCATGCCTCTCCGAGGAGACATTCAACTTTCATTTTGTGATATATTTAACTTGTCTATGCAGTTTAACACTATATACACCCTGGTAAATAAAAATCAAAAATGAGTTCCTTTAAGAGCAATGAAAACATTCATAAGAAAGAAGATGGTTCATACTACGTAGTTTCGGTTAATAAAGCCTCATCAGTGACCCTGTAATGATCCGGCAAAGAAAGCCAGAGGAAACATCCTGCAATTTTGCGAATTTCGAATAGGTAGTCGATACAAAGACTGATATAAATCAAAATGGGATCCAAATAATTAAAAACCTGTCTAGAATATGAGTCTTAACCAATAATTTATTTTTGATTTCTCAGAATATACACGCTGATCTCAAAGGACCAAAAGTAAAATATAAACTGCACTATGGTAGATGTACGGGGAGACGTTTTACGGCCTAACCCCAGCAGTAGGATATACCGGGATACATCACGTGACTTATTCACATACACGTTATTGCTTTCTGTGACCATTTCTAAGTTTTTTCTTGTTGAACACATGTTTGCACTGGCAATTTTTTAATTTTACGACGGGAAAGGACTACATTGTATGTTTTTTTTTTTGACCAGGAAATTGACAGTGGATATATCTTGCGGATATATCTTGAATCATGCATGTTTTACTTTTATTATGATTGTTTACTTAGTATATATACTTATACTGACACATTTCATCATTTTCTCCCTTCCGCTGATTCGAGAAGGGCAGTTGTAGGTTTCTAGCGAAATAATGTGCACTGTACTGGTTAGGCGCTCATATATAAGCCTGTCCAGGGAAAGTGGGGATAGGTATACTGACCGGCTCGATATGATATGTTTACTGGGCCGTAAACTCCAAAACGAATTTTTGAGTATCCTCACGCTTTTAACTTGGATACATCTATTTTCGCAAACCATTACGAAAATACGCCTATTCAAATATATTGGTAAAATTTTACTACCCCAAAAAAAAAAAAAAACAAAAAAAAAAAAACAAAAAAAAAACATGAAAATCCTGAAAATTTTCTAATTTCCACTCAAAACAGAGATTGTGGATACTCGTTAGTGTGTGCCTCGGTTTAAAGACTCATCTGAAAGTCTGGAGAGGCTCGGGATCGAACCATACTTGTTAGTATCCACAATCTATGTTTTTGAGCAGAAATAAGAAAAATAACGGAAGCCCCTGTAAACCCTGGTTTTACTACATAAAAGTTGGGTTCAAGGGGGTCAAAATTATGCAGGCGTGTTTGCTTGATGAAAGGTTTTGATAAAAATCGTTATCAGAAGGGCAAGTAGTGTAGATCCTGGTAAGATGGCTCTCTGTTTGCATAGGTGTCTGTATAGGTGTATATATAGGATTGGAACGGTTGAACATGTGATTTGCATTACGAAAACATGCCTATATAAATACATTGTACATTTTACCACCGAAAAAAACTTTTTTTAGATGAAAAAATGCGATATTTTTCTTATTGCTGCTCATAATATAGATTGTGGGTACGCGTTAGAACCGCCTCATTGAGGCGGTTCTAACGAGTACCTACAATCTATATTTATGAGCAGAAATAAGAAAAATGATGTTTACCCATGTAAAGCCAGTTTTCTCTATAAAAGTGGGATTCGAGGGGGTCAAAATTATTTATGCGTGTTTTCCTGATGAAAGAACAAATGGTGCCATATATGTGCGTCTTTGTGTTTGAGTTTTACGCCCCACCAACAGGTATAAGCTAAGGTCATACGGAGACCAGACCTCGATTTACAGACTCATCTGTTTGTTTGATTTGAGGTTAAACGTCCCCCTCAACACTGTGTAGGTCATTTTGGAGACGTTGCTTCCAATTTTGTGAGACTTTTACCCGACATAGAGATGAAATGACATCTCAAGCCCTGCCGCCCAATGAAACCAAAAGGGCTTATATGCACCACTTTTCTTGGGCATGCTTAGAACCTCTAAGCGGTACAGACTCATCCGTAAGTCTGGTGAACACCGGGTTCGAATCCACGACCAAAGGTTTATGGGGCGAGTAGCATAACCACTACGCCACGGAGGCTTCTACCATATATGTGCGGCCCCGCCCATCGGGGCCTGAAGAAATAGATGACCCGGCTGTATGATGCTTCCACGCAGAGCTGAAACTACTGGTAAATCACTTAGAGGAACTAAGCCTGCCCAGGCAAAGCCGTGCTGGTCGGACCGTCCATGCTTATAAACCGTATTGGTTTCTTCGGGCGACAGGGGTTGAAATGTCTTTTAATCTCAATGTCGGGTATAAGTCCCACAAAATTGGGAGCAAAGTCTCCAAAGTGACTTGTACAGTTTTAACCTCAAATCAAATATATGTGAAAAATACATAAGATGAAATATTCCATTCACTACAAAATAGGTTAAACCGGACCACCATCTCGTAAACTCGTCCGTGTAAACCTTGTAAACCCTATACTATATACAGAAATGTTGAGATTACGGGCGTGGGGGGGGGGGGGGGTTATATACGGAACCCGGGAAGTACGGAACCCGGGAACTATGGAACCCGGGAAGGGACATGATTTTTTTTATTTTATTTTATAAGTTGTGCGCACAAGATAATATCTTGTTCGGACATTCGGACAACATACTATCTTGGGCGCACAAGATGTTATCTTGTGCGGACAACATATTATCTTGTCCGCACAACATATTATCTTGCTATTTTTTATTTTATAAGTTGTGCGCACAAGATAATATCTTGTTCGGACAACATATTATCTTGTGTGCACAACATAGATCTTGTGCGGACAAGGTATCTTGTTCGGACAACTTAATATCTTGTGCGCGCAAGATAATATGTTGTGCGAACAAGATAATATCTTGTCCGCGCAAGATAATATCTTGTTCGCACAACTTCCAAAGATCTATGTTGTGCAATCAAGATAATATGTTGTGCGAACAAGATAATATGTTGTCCGCACAAGATAAATTATGTTGTCCGCACAATATCTTGTGCGCACAACATCTTATTTTGTCCGCACAAGATAATATCTTTTTCGCACAACTTAATATCTTGTTCGTACAACATATTAAAAAAAATCATGTTCCTTAACGGGTACATCCGCAACTATTATTGACATTTATGCCGTTGGCGCAAAGGATTAAGCCTTTTACTGTGCGACGACCTTCTCGGCTTACCTGTACAGAATGTCTTGTTCGAAATAGCAGGCGCTTTAATGGAAACTATTTTTTAAACAAATATAACTTATTTATTTTTCAATTTGACAAAACAAGTTCCGATTTAATCTAATTGTCCGTTTAAATACCTTCAAAAAGGTATCAAATAAGTGGAACTTTTATTTAATTAGCTGGCGGCATTTTTATTTTCAAATTAACAACCCTTAATCCTTATATGAAGCATACAAAACTGTGGAAAAAAAAGACAGTACCTTATTTTAACGGCTAAAATCTTCACTTTCTTTTAATATTGCACAAAAACGCCCGCATCAGACGCAATGTATTTACAATATTGTGCATTTTGATAGCAATTTTAATATTTCAAAATTATATTTAAAAGCGGCATTTTGCGATTAAATTTGGAGCTTATTCAGTAAAAGCTTTATCGTCTACACACGCGTGTAATCCCAAAGCGTGTCATTCTCCGTCGACCGTGAATTGAACACATCTTCGCCCTGGGCATCTCCTTGGAATGTAAATCAATCTAAAATGCGGTGTCTGATCTGCGTCTTATTTATTTATTTATTTATGTATTTATTTATTTTATTTATCTATTTATTTATTTATTTATTTATCAATCTAAAATGCGGTGTCTGATCTGCGTCTTATTTATTTATTTATTTATTTATTTATTTATTTATTAATCATGACCCGATTAGTTGTGGGTGCTTGTTAGAACCGCCTCGATCGTTACGAGTACCCACAACCTATGTTTTGGAACAAAAATAAGAAAAGTAATGTATACCCCGTAAACCCCAGTTTTCTCTATATGAAGTGGGGTATAGGGGGTCTTCGTTTCACGGACTTGTTCACATGTTGATTAACAAATTATCAATAATTGACTGAGCCGCACGAATGTTTTATCGTAATTTATTTATTTATTTGTTTATATTTTTGCTTAATGCGTTGATTGTTGGTTATATTTAGGACCAGCTCATTCCGATTTATTTTTATATTTATGTATTTATTTCCACTGTTAAATGATTTATTAAGATCAGGGTGTACACCTTTTCTGGTGTTCCTTCCATCATACCGGGGAAAAGAATTTGCATGTAAACCCAACTTTATACATTGAACAGTCGGATAATCAGGGATCAGCATGATTTTAACATAACACAAAAACATAGTTCGAAAGTACTTGCTTCTTATTCTTCTATATTATTTTAGTCACTGTTGTTTTTTCATCACGGCAACAAGCCGTGTAATGAACACCCCCTTAAACGATGCTTTATATAGAGAAAAATGGGGTTTACTGTGGTATTCATTTTTCTATTTCTTCTCCAAGACATAGGTTGTGGGTACT
Source organism: Lucinisca nassula (assembly GCA_963580285.1). Classification (NCBI taxonomy): domain Eukaryota; kingdom Metazoa; phylum Mollusca; class Bivalvia; order Lucinida; family Lucinidae; genus Lucinisca; species Lucinisca nassula. The sequence goes on along the minus strand of OY757015.1, from coordinate 34,467,253 downwards.
CGTTAGAGCCACCTCAATGAGGCGGTTCTAACGAGAATACAAAACCGGTTTTGGGTATCGATAAGTTTTCATTAAAAAATTAACTGTTTTTGAGATATCAAGAATACCCTACTATGCCGCACGGATGTGTTATCGTTATTTATTTATTTAAGATTTATTTATTTAAAATTTAATTATTGCTCAATACGTTGATTGATGGTACTATTTAGAACCAGCTCATTCTGATGTTTTTTTAAATTAATTTAAGCATCACGTGAACAAGTCCCTGAAATGAAGACCCCTTTAAACCCCAGTTTATATAGAGAAAAAAAATGATTTAGGGGGTATTCATTATTTTTCTTGTTTCTGCTTCAAGACATAGGTTGTGGGTACTCGTTACGACCGCCTCAATGAGGCGGTTCTAACGAGCTGAAACTGACTGCACAGCACATGAGTACTAGTACTAGTAAACTGCATGGGGGCTCTAAGGCTGCCTATTAAAAGTGGTGCGAGTTGGACCGTCCTGGTTTCATTGGGTGGCAGGGCTTGAGATGTCATCTCAATGTCGGGTAAAAGTCCCTCAAAATTGGAAGCAACGTCCGCAAAATGACATATACAGTGTTGACGGGGACGTTAAGCCTCCAATCAAACAAAACTGTCAACCAATTAAGAAAACATATCCTTGTGACAATGTTTTTCTTTCTTATATTCGAAATGTTAATTTATATGTAAAAATATAGATAGATAGATAGATAGATAGATAGATAGATAGATAGATAGATAGATAGATAGATAGATAGATAGATAGATAGATAGATAGATAGATAGATAGATAGATAGATAGATAGATAGATAGATAGATAGATAGATAGATAGATAGATAGATAGATAGATAGATAGATAGATAGATAGATAGATAGATAGATAGATAGATAGATAGATAGATAGATAGATAGATAGATAGATAGATAGATAGATAGATAGATAGATAGATAGATAGATTATTGTGTCAATGAAGATCTGCCCGCATGAAACTCAGTAATTGCTTTAAAATGTGCGACCAGTAATATGTCTAGGAAAACCTTTTACTTTCTAAATCTTCAGAAACGCATTGTCTTTATTCAGTAATTTTTGCGTACAACTCGATATGACAACAATATCATTCTATGTCTGCGGTGTAAAACAAATTAAATAGAAAAATGTTGTAAATAATTATATTATCTAAATGCACGGCCAGTATTGTGACCCAAAACAACAACAACAACAACAAAAAGTAATATTCAGCATTTCAGCAGCCTCATTGAGGCGGTTGGTTCTAACTAGTACCCACAACCTATGTCTTGGTGCAGAAATAAAGAAAATAATATATACCACCGAAGCCCCACTTTTCTCTATATAAGTGGGGGTTAGAGGGTTTTCATTACACGGACTTGCTATCGTGATGATAAATTGGTGATTCTTTTTAGCAAGAAGTGTAATCTCGGATGAGACCCGGAGTCTTAATTGTTCATTTTAGCTGAATTATTCTAGGTATATGATATTACTTTTTAAATACAACTACAGGTCAAGTTGCCATTTACTGGTCTAGTAATTACTGTGTTTAACAGCGCGCGTCACGATACTTGGTGATAATTCGATTATCAACAGGTAGTCGGAAGTGTGCTTACTCAATGTATTGATCGATTAACAATCCATCATGGACGATTATATTGACGAGCGTCATCTACCTGAGCAGAAAGAAAGAAAGAGCGCATATGATGAAGTTATCGTCAAAGATGTATCGTCAGTTGAAAAAAAAAGAAGAAAGATTTACTCGTTTTGCACGAAAAAAAAATAAGGAAGAGAAACATATAAACTAGCTAACAGACATTTGCAGCTCAGGCCGCCACAATTACCTCTTCGCGGGAAAGAGAATAATAAAGTATTCTTATTGCTTGTTTAAAATATAGACTGTTGGACCTCATTAGAATCGCCTCGACGAGGCGTTCTTACGTGTGCTCAAACTCTGAAAAAAATGAGAATATAACGATATTTCATAATAAATAAATAAATAAATAAAGAAAGAAAGAAAGAAAGAAAGATGAATATTATTTGTGAACAACTAAAAACTAGAATTGTATTATGCGAAATTGTTTATCAATGATGGCATGATATGGCTTACTGAGTCACTAAATAGATAGATAGATAATCGGCCATTATTGTCTCAAGACAGATCTATCCGCATTAAAATCAGTAAGAGTATCTCCTTTGTATTTCTATGCTTACAACTCAGACTCAAGGTTCTCGTCTTAACGGATACATTACGAAAACACGCCTATACAAATACATTGTAAATTTAACCACCAAACAAAGAAAATTTTCAGATGAAAAATTGTGTTATTTTTCATATTTGTGCTCAAAACATAGATTGTGGGTGCTCGTTAGAACCGCATCGGCGAGGCGGTTCTGTCGCGTGCCCAAAATCTATGTTTTTTTTAGCAGAAATAAGAAAAATAATTTATACCCCTACAAACCCAAGTTTTACTATACGAAAGTGGGGTTTAAAGGGTCAAATTTATATCGCCATGCTTTCGTGATGTAGCTCGATATAACAGTTATTTCACTGACCGGTACGTAAACCTTGCAGACAACAATAAAAAATATATACTTCTATATAACTGCTTTAGAATATGCGACCAGTAATATGTCTGGAAAACTTTTAATTCGAAATCTTCAGCAAAGCACTGTCTGTATTTTTGGCATACAACCCGATACTCGATATTACAACAATATTAATGTCTGTGGCGTAAAAAAAAAATATTAAACGTTATAAATATATATATTATCAATATGCACGGCCAGTATTGTGGCCCAAAACAACAAAATAAAGTAACATTTGCATTTACATTTCAGCAGATCAGCGTTTTAGTCACTTTCTGCTGATCCGCAGCCTGTTTAATTCAGCAGGTTTTTCAGCGTATTAGACAGGCCCCATTTAGATAGCATATCCGCGTGACATAGTGTTTTTTCTTTTCTTTCTTTTCTTTTTTTTTTTTTTTTTTTTTTCGTATCTCCAAAATGGCAATTCATATCTCACAAACGGTTATCTACTATGTCTTGGTGCAGATATTAGAAATTGTAATATAGGTTTTCTCTATGTAAAGTAGGGTTTAAAGGGTTTTTCATTACATGGACTTGTGAATATGTGGCATTTCTAAACAATGTCAATTAAAATAATTTAACTGACACCCACCATAAACTATTAAGTTTTTTTTTCCTTCTTCTTTTTTTTCTAATATATAAAGAAGTATATTTCATTCCAGCACACACAAAAATAGGATTTTTGAGAACCAATAATATTTTGTGTTAAGCACAAAAAGGATCACTTTTAAAAGAGTAATTTTTTAGTAACGACAGAACAGAACTTTATTTGGAGATAAACTCAGGCCACACTAAAACAGCCAGTCCGAAATTAACTAGACATCAATTGACATGAGCGATTCTCGTTCAGTATCCCCCGGGGTCATAAAAGCGAAACTGATTTCACACACAGCCGGCTTATAACACAGTTGAGATTACACAACAGGTACCTATTATAGGCCTCAGTCAAAGGGAGACAATCCAATATTGACTTGTAGTGTGACTATCAGGGAACAGGTGAATAGATTAAATGTCAGATAAAGTTGGCCATGTACAATATTTCTCATTTTATTTTCTTCAAAATTATAGACTGGGTACTCTTAAGAACCGCCTTAATCCAACACACACACACACACACACACACACACACACACACACACACACACACACATTCTGTGTCTGGAGCATTAATTAGAAAAGTACAAAGAGAACACTGCATCGCACGGACATGCCGCGTCGTAATGCTATGCTGAAGACGAATATTTAGGGGAATGGTTACACCTTCAGGGGAAGTAGCTTTTCACTTTGCACATTTTTTTAAAATCCTTACCGATCATAGTCTTCTCTTTTACTCTTGTATAAGGAACAAATTCTTTAAGAGTGTCGGGGCCTTTTTTCATTACGAAAACACACCCTTGCGGAATTGTGGATTTTTTCAGTTCTCCAAAATGGCTACTTTTCTGATGAAAATCCGTGATATTTTTCTTATCTATACTGCACACATAGGTTGTGGGTGCTCGTTAGAACCGCCTCGTTGAGGCGGTTCTAACGAGTACCCACAACCTATGTCTTGGAGCATAAATAAGAAAAATAATGTATACCCCGTAAACCTCAGTTTTCTCTGTATAAAATGAGGTTTAGGGAGGACATCATTTCACAAACTTGATGTCCAATGAGGTTTATGTACAGATTGTCAGGTAGTCTCATAAGTTGTCTTCCTGGTAAAATGTCGGAAAATATGGAGGTGTATCCATTTTCATTAAGAAGTTTTAAGGGAAGTAATGGATACCGAAAAAACTTTTCCGGGTATTCGTGTTTCGCTGTTCAACTTGTAAACTGCGGCCCTCAAAAATACTCTTATGATCCAGTCTTAAAGAAATGAATTTGCTCTTCGGGAGCTGATTCTTTCCTTTAAGACTAGACCCCTATTTTGTTTGTGAGACGCTTATTTATGAAGGTATTGTCCCTCCTGAAAGTATATTAGTTCCCTTTAATTAAGAGCATTCAACAACACTTAAGGGTAACTGATTCAGGGAAGGTAGCTGAAAGATGAAGATGAAAAAGGGAAGATGAAAAAAAATCAAAATATTTTTGTTTTATCAAAAGGTTTACTCCCAAAGGAAGAATGAAGCGAATGCCTCTTTTTCAGCAGGGCTAAATATAAAAAGGAGGAGGTTAAAAATGTCTCCTTTGAAAAAAGGACGGAACATTAGTCAGGTGTATCTCTTCGCCTTAATCCTTATCTTGCTGAATATTCATTTAAGCCACACCCATTTCTGTCTATCAACCAATCAAATTACTTCATGTAATTTATTGCTATAAATTCATAAACTGAATGCCAAACGGTGTAGATCCTGATCAGATGGCTTCTTCAGAAGCCATCTGATCTGGATCTACACTGTTTGCAAAGATAGGGGTTGTTGTGAACAGCAAGATAAGGGTTAAATGATATATTTGTGTGCCATGTATTTTACAGTGCCATATTGAACAAAAAATAGAGAATATTTACTTCTTTTTTTATTAGATGATTACCAAAATATTTCATCGAGTGTGTTAATAACATCTGAGTTTTCACGAGTGCAAAGCACGAGTGAAACTTCTGATGTATAATGGCCGATTTCACCTCGAACCACAGACGACTTTGAACATAGACGGCTAGTCCTATTGGCAGGTCACCTGATCAGTATATGCGCATCATGTCAATAAAATCGATGATACCATGCGTTGAGGAATGGAAAGGCCCGGGTTTCCAGGCATGCGCACTCCTGAGCACTCTTTAAAATGGAAGTAGCAGTCTTCGTTTTTGATTGGCTGTTTATGGATTTGCCTAACTTTGACCCTTGCCGTACGCGTGATATAGGAAAATGGAAGAGCAACCAAAGTAGCCGAAGGTAGCAACTGGCTCCAGGTGAAGCCGGCCATTGTTAAATGCCACTGTTAAGATAAGCTTTGGCAATTTATCCTTTTGAAAATATATTTAAAATGTTTCATTTATGCTTTCTCTGTGTGTTTTTTTAAACACGGTGTCCACTAGTTAGTGGACCGGTGTATCTATCTATCTTCTTATACTGAGTCGGTCATATCTGGCCATTACCTCAGTTGATTGGGTGGATAAATTTAGAATTTAGCTGAAAAAAAGAGAGAGGCACTGGATGCGTCCTTAAAACTATTTACAATCTGCATAACAGAGGTATCCTAAAACGCATACCTCTGAGTCCCAATCTTACACTGTGCGGGCTTTGAACTCTTCTGCGGACTTGGCATTCACCGCAGAGGAGGGAAGACTATTCCATTGGGGAATAGTTCTAGGAAAAAACGAGTTCTTCAGGGCATCACTATAGGACTGGTATCTACGATATTGTGAGTCGTTTACTTTTGATGCCCTTGTTTGGGTCGACAGTGTTACAGGGGTCAAGTACCTATCTTTATCAATAGACACTGAATCAGAGTGTATCTTGTAGAAGAAGGTTAAAGAGGACTGCTCACGACGGGCCTCCAGGGACGGCCACTCTAGCTCATTAAGCATGTCACCGACGCTACTTCTATTTCGCCATCGCCTACAGGTCCATCGAGCAGCTGTCCTCTGCACCTTCTCCACCTGCTGAGTCTGAGTTTTAACATAGGGGTGCCAAATGGGTGATGCATATTCGAGTTGAGGGCGAACCAATGTTTTATATGCAACATCCTTTGTCTTCCTAGGTGCAAAAGCCAAGTTCCGTCTAAGGAATCCCAAAGTCCTAGTTGCTTTAGATGTAATCTCTGAGATATGTTGACCCCAATCAAGATCGTCAGTGATGGTGATACCAAGATATTTGGCGGATTGAACATGCTCCAAAACTTGCTGGTGAAGAGTATAGTCAAACTTAATTTGCTTGTCCGGGGGGTGTCATGACACTCTCATTGAGTGACATTTGGCCACATTGAACTTCATTTGCCAATCGGCCTCCCACTGTGCAAGTTGATCCAGGTCATCTTGTAAAATAAGACAGTCAGAAGGAGAATATATGTTCCTATACAGGACACAATCATCAGCAAACAAACGGACCGATGACCTGATATTATCGGGGAGATCATTAATGAAAACCAAGAAAAGGACCGGTCCAAGGACCGAACCTTGGGGGACTCCAGATAAAACAGGGACTGGATCAGACGCTTGGCCATCAAGTACAACTTGTTGTGAGCACCCAGAGAGCCATGAGCTAATCCACCTATGCGTGGATCCTCTTATCCCATAGTACTCCAGTTTATGTAATAGCCTTCTGTGAGGTACCTTGTCAAAGGCCTTAGCAAAGTCCATGATGATCAAGTCAGTCTGTTTGTGGCCACGGTTTATGGCCCCATCCAGATTGCTCACAATGTCATGGTAAAATTGAACAAGCTGCGTTTCGCAAGACCTTTGCGGTGCCCACTAGTAAGTGAACAGTCCCGTAGGTGGTCTGAATACAGAAATGCTACTATACCTGCTTGACTCTAGTGCTGTAGTGGTTTTAAAAATCTAAAATTAGTTCAGTGCCATGCTGTATGGAGTTTTCATACACAGCATAATTGCTTGACACCACTGCAATGAATATGAGGACCAAAAGTCATTGCATCATGTTAACAAGTCCATATAATAAACACCCCCGCTAAACCCCACTTTATATCGAGAAAACTGGGGTTTACGGGGGTATACCTTATTTTTCGTATTTCTGCTCATAGATATAGGTTGTGGGTACTCGTTAGAAACGCCTTTTGACCTAGGTTGTGCGTACTCGTTAGAACCGCCTCAACGAGGCGGTTCTAACGAGCACCCACAACCTATGGTTCCAGTATAAATAAGAAAAATATCACACATTTTCACCGGAAGAGTAGCAATTTTGGGGATATGACAGAATCCACTTTGTCACAAGGATATGTTCATATATCCAGATAAAGAGGAAAAAGCGATTTTTTGTGATATATTTTACTGACCTGGAAAGACCATGGTGTGTGTACGTAATGTAATCACCTCATCCAAGATTATTCTAATAAGAGTTCAAATCATTTGTTTCTGATAAAAAGAAAGGCAAAACAAAGGCAAAAAAAAAAAATATTCATGAAGTATCCCAATTTCACATAATCTGAAGCAGCGTATGAAAATATATTTAGCTGGCAATTTAGCCTTAGAACTATCTCTAACATTACGTTAGACTGATAAGAATTATGGTGCATTTGATTGAGCTATTGCACTGAGAGCTCTAGATCCAAACTAGAAGCCACACTGCTATTAAAATAAATCCATGCAAGATAAGGTGCATTTTATAACAAGAACAACTGACTTTATCAGGTGAGAATTTGTGACATTTTTCGTATGCTTCAAACGGAGATTGGATACTCTTCCCTGCATGATGCGGTTCTTTTGACAATTTATGCGAGTCATGCCATGAGAAAAGCCGTTTTTGCTAAAATAGACTCGTGTATTGTTGAATTTATTAAACGAGTTGAGGAAAGGGGACAAAATGCAAGGCTTCGGCGAGCATTTTTTCTTATTTCTTCTCCAAGACATAGTTTGTGGGTACTCGTTAGAACGAGCACCCACATCCTATGTTTTTAGCATTTATAAGAAAAATATGAAGGATTTTCACCAGAAATGTAGCCATTTTGTAAATATGAAAAATGCTCTTTAGACATTCGCCGCACTAATTGACGTTTATGAGTGAAGTCTAGACAGAATCTGGACTTCTCAGTAAACAGTACTGGCGTCAAGTCACGAACCGTCCACCTGACGTGAGTTCTGGCAAAGTCCAACCGGTCTAGCACGTGCTGTCTCGTCAACGGAACACGTACAGCAGGCCTCATGGCATTAAGTCCGAACTCGTGGAGCCCGTTTCTGACAGTTTGTGTAGAAATTCGTACTCCAGTTCCGCTCCTAAGCTCGTTATGCAAACGCGTAGCGTTCAGGAACCATTGACGTCGAGACTGAATCAACAAGAAACGGCCCTGACGTTGAGTTGTAGCCCTTGCTCGACCCGCCGTGTCTATGTAAAGGGTGTTCTTGGGTAAGATGCCGACTTCACATTCGGGAAACCACGTTCTGAGACACATTCAGATTCCCAGCAACACGTCGTTGAGAGACGCCAAATTCCAACATTCCGACGCCACGATTCATTTCTTCGGGACCCAGACGGTTTCTTAATTGTCCCCTAGGCATTTTAGTGTTTCACAAATCAAATGAGGTCCTTTTTACGCTTGGTAAAGGAACACCAACAAGTTTGATTGGTCTGTTGGAAAGCAGTGCTACGCAAGATTTTGGGGGTGCATGCATTCATTTGTGAAGTGTGAGAAGTGTGAACGTTTATGAGTACTGAACCGCACACGTGTTTCTGCTAAAGATATTTATCAATATACCGAGTACAAATTCTGTCAAGAAATTTTAAATTTTCAGTACAAAATTTTATATATAAAAAGTGATCCCTATCAAAGTTTGAGTAGTATATTTGTATGGCGTGATTTCGTTATGTCTTCCGAAAAGTGATCAACTTGTAGATCTGAATAGCAGAATCTTTTTGTAAATCATGTGCCCCTAGTATTTATTATAGTCAACGTTTCATTAATTAAATGAATTTAACATTTATCTTTTCAGGGTATTCTAAATACGCAATGCACAGTTGTTAACCCTTCTCTTGCTGAATATTCATTTAAGCGACACCTATTTCTGTCTATCAACCAATCAAATTACTTGAAGTAATTTATTGCTACAAATTCATAAACTGAATGCCAAACAGTGTAGATCCTGATCAGAAGCCATCTGATCTGGATCTACACTGTTTGCACAGATATGGGTTGTCGTGAACAGCAAGATAAGGGTTAAGTATACGGCTAGGTTAATCATGAATTACTTACCATCCATCTTATAAGAAATACTGATATGGCAATGGAAATTGACATAAAACCAACATGTATATAATGACAACTGCAACATTTGTTTTAACTCTTATCATGCTGTTCACGACAACCCCTATCTTTGGAAACAGTGTAGATCCAGATCAGATGGCTTCTGAAGACATGAAGTTTATGGATTTGTAAGAATAAATTACATCAAGTAATCTAATTGGTTCAAAGTCAAAAATGGGTGTGGCTAAACTGAATATTCAGCAAGAGAAGGGTTAATACCCTATTTTAATCTAAATCCAAATTAAACACAAATTGAATGTAAATACAGTTTTGACGATATGACGGCATCGGTTGCGCTAACCTGGAAGCTTTAAAGTTTGTAGATCACTTAAGAAGCACACTATCTGCGGAGAATTACCTATTTTGCCCTCTAAGAGTTTAAATATTTGGAAATTAGAGCCCACTTAAGCCTTTTTTTTTTTTTTTTTTTTTTGAGAATTTTCATCATGTTCAAATACTAAATATATTTACAATGTCCTCTAGATTAGTTCACAAGCAACAAGAAAACTTGATGTTACATGATGATCTGTTGTATTTTTAACGTTATGTTGTGTTGTTTATGTTACAAAAGTCAAGTAATCTACAATTTATTTATTTTTTTAAGTGTTTATATGCTTCTATTTCCCTGTGGGATGTCTTGTCTAACTATTAAATATCATTTAAGCTTTTCAAACTGCAGTTGAACAAGTTCTGCGCTGAACGTTTTGTGTGTTATGCCATTTTTAACATGGCGACCCCTGTAAAGGGAAATATACAAAAAGGCAAAGCTGAAGTAGCTTAATAGCAAATATTGTCCTCGACTTTTTTAATTTGTTAATTATTCTTGTTTTCGTTGGTTTTCATGTTTGTTTTGTTTAAATTCTCATTGAAATAATGATTTTAGTATAACTATTCAATTTACGAAATAAATAAATAAATAAATAAAAAAATAACATATATAACAAGCGTACCATGTTTTTATTTTTCGATGTGTACCTAACACATTTCGCTAAAATGTCAGTTTGCCAAAGATTGATTATTCCGAAAAGTCATCTTCTTGTAGATCTGAACAACTGACATAAACCGACATGTATATAATGAGAATTGCAACATTTGTTTTAATACCCTATTTAATCTAAACCCAAAGTAAATACAAATTGGATGTAAATACTGTATGTTACATGGTGATATGACGACATCGGTTGCGCTCACTGGTAGCATAAAAGTTTGTAGATGCGCACTATCTGCGGAGAATTTAGCTATTTTACCCACTACGAGTCCAGATACATGCATTTGAATATTACAAAATAGAAGTGAAGGCAGTGACCAAGAATCAATACAATTAACCCACACCTCCCAACAGTGACACCAATGGCTTCTAGATCAGTTCACAACCAACAAGAACACTTAAAAAGAAAATTAATTTTGTTTAATGTGGTGTTGTTTATGTTACAAATTATCAAGTAATCCACAAAAACTTCGGGTAGTCTTGTCTAAGTATTAAATGTATTTAAAAGACACACATTGCGCTGAGTTAATTGTGAGTTATGCCATTTTTATATGGTAACCCTCTATAAATGGAAATACACAAACAGGCAAATCTAATTGTACATGTAGCTTTATAGCAAATATTATCCTCAGTTTTGAGCTCGCCTTGACGAAGTCTATGTAGAGATATTGCACTACCCCCGGCATCGGCGTTGACGTTGGAGTCGGCGTCGACATTTACGTTATATTTTTTCATACGGGACAATTGGGATCATCATGCCTCATGTCAAATCAAGGGACCTTACCTGTACTGGCAGTTTTTCCAGCTCTGAAACGCCCGAAAAAAATGAAACAACCTCAAAATGACACAATTTGTTTTTATTTGATTTTCTCAAATTTAACATTGGTGGAAAGAAAAATCATTTTTCTACTTAAATTTTCAGCCACATTTTTCATTGCATAATGAATGTTTTAATTACTGTAGTTTAAAACCAGATACTTCGCGTATTTTTGCTAATTTGCTTTTGAAATACATTAGACATAGGGTCCTATTTTTAATTCTAAAATTGACCAATCTTAATTTAATGAAATATATATAAAATTATACTTGATGGCAGTGGTCTGGCAGGTTCATTTATAGACCTGCCTGACCAGTGGCGAAAGTTGAAAATTCAGTCGAAAAATAGCTCAGCTTCCTAACCCTAACAATCGGATAAGAGAGATTCATAAGTTTATTTCATTGCGTATCAACTGCTAAGCCTGTCAACTGCTGCTTAGCAGTTTGATCGTCTGTTGTCAAATTCATGATTTGGTTGTGTACCCCACCGAATCATGCAGTTGTTATGATGGAATTTGATACAAATATAACAGCAGTTTGTGACTAATGACAGTTGAAACGTGGTTGTGGATCTTTTAAGCTGATTCATTGAGTTGATATGTTGTGATGGAAACAGTCAGTTGTAAACAGTTGATTTGTCATGACAATTAAACAAACTGCAATTACACCATGATAACCCTCATGGCCAAATTAAAGCCAACATTGAATTAAATTGGTTTAAACAAAAATTTGGTCAGTTATTTGTTTTTAATTCGAATTCTCAATGCTCGAAAATAATAAATTATGGTATATATTGCTTCCGCTCGGTTCGTCACACCTATAATAATAGAATTTAATTCAACATGTAGAATTAAATTTATTTACGAGTATTATAGGGATATATACTTTGTGCTTTTAAGGGTAGGGTGGGGCCTCATTCATATAGTCTTATTACGACAAAGCGTAGGTTAACAGGGTTCGCTTCCCTTATACTGTAACTCCATTTTTAGCTCACCACAGCCGAAGGCTCCGGGGGAGCTTATAGGATAGGCAGTTGTCCGTCGTCGTCTGCGTCGTCTGCGTCTGCGTCCGTCAACACTTTCAAACGACATCTCCTCTGAAGCCACTAAGCCGATTGGGCCCAAATTTTATCTGTAGCATCCTTGGGCTTGGGGATTGAAAATTTGTGCTTTTTATGAAAATCGGCTCATTAGTTTGGTTGCTATGGCAACTTGTAGTTTCCATAGACTTATAATGGGGAAAATTGAAAAAGACATTTACTGCCAAGCCTCTGCAGACATTTTGACAAAACTTTCATAGAAATGTTACATAGGCAATCTACTATCTGTCGTATGATTTTAGGCCTTCTGCTCATTTTAGCTCACCTGTCACGTAGTGACAAGGTGAGCTTTTGTTATCACTTTTTGTCCGTCGTCCGTCGTGCGTGCGTCCGTCCGTCCGTCCGTGCGTCCGTAAACAATTTCAAATGAGTATATCTCTAATACCACATGGCCAATCTTGATCAAATTTCATGTGAAGCATCATCAGGTAGGGGGAAAGGCTGCATAAGGTTTTTGGGCTGATCAGATTGGAATTCTGGTTGCCATGGCAACATTAAAAAATCTTCTTCTCTGAAACCATGGAGCCCAGAGCTTAGATATTTAGTTTGTAACAATGTTAAGTGGTCACCTATGTAAATCCTGCCAATCATGCCCCTGGGGTCCAAATAGGCCACACCCTGGGGCCCCTTAGCTCCTATAGACTCATAATGGAAAAAAAGCTTCAAAAATCTTCTTCTCTGAAACCACAGGGCCAAGAGCTTAGATATTTAGCATGTAGCAACGGCAAGTGGTCACCTACATAATTCCTGCCAATTATGCCCCTGGGTTCCAAATGGGCCATGCCCGGGGCCCCTTCGCTCCCATAGACTCATAATGGAAAAAAGCTTCACAAAATCTTCTTCTCTGAAACCACAGGACCCAGAGCTTAGATATTTAGCATGCCACAACGGCAAGTGGTCACCTACATAATTCCTGCAAATCATGCCCATGGGGTCCAAATTGGCCACACCACGGGGCCCCTTAGCTCCCATAGACTCATAATGGAAAAAAAGCTTCAAAAATCTTCTTCTCTGAAACCACAGGGCCAAGAGCTTAGATATTTAGCATGTAGCAACTGCCAGTGGTCACCTACATAATTCCTGCCAATCATGCCCCTGGGTTCCAAATAGGCCATGCCCCGGGGTCCCTTCGCTCCCATAGACTCTTAATGGAAAAAAAAGCTTCCAAAATCTTCTTCTCTGAAACCACAGGGCCCACAGCTTAGATATTTTGCATGTAGCAACGGCAAGTGGTCACCTTCAAAATTCCTGCCAATCATGCCTCTGGGTTCCAAACGGGCCACGCCCCAGGGCCCAGAGCTTAGATATTTAGCATGCCACAACGGCAAGTGGTCACCTACATAATTCCTGCAAATCATGCCCATGGGGTCCAAATTGGCCACACCCACAGGGCCCAGAGCTTAGATATTTAGCATGTAGCAACTGCCAGTGGTCACCTACATAATTCCTGCCAATCATGCCCCTGGGTTCCAAATGGGCCATGCCCCGGGGTCCCTTCGCTCCCATAGACTCATAATGGAAAAAAAGCTTCAAAAATCTTCTTCTCTGAAACCACAGGGTCCAGAGCTGAGATATTTAGCATGTCGCAAAGTCAAGTGGTCACCTACATAAATCCTGCCAATCATGCTCCTGGGGTCCAAATGGGCCACGCCCCGGGGCCCCTTAGCTTCCATAGACTCATGGGAAAAAAGTTTTAAAAATCTTCTTCTCAGAAACCACAGGGCCCAGAGCTTAGATATTTAGCATGTAGCAACGGCAAGTGGTCACCTACATAATTCCTGCCAATCATGCCCCTGGGTTTCAAATGGGCCACGCCCCGGGGCCCCTTAGCTCCTATAGACTCCTAATGAAAAAAAAAGAAGCTTCAAAAATCTTCTCCTCTGAAACCACAGGGCCCAGAGCTAAGAAAATTTAGCATGTAGCAACGGCAAGTGGTGACCTTCATAAATCCTGCCAATCATGCCCCTGGGGTCCAAATGGGCCATGCCCTGGGGCCCCTTAGCTCCCATAGACTCCTAATGGAAAAAAAATCAAAAATATTCTCCTCTGAAACCACAGGGCCCAGAGCTTAGATATTTAGCAGGTAGCAACGGCAAGTGGTCACCTATATAAATCCTAGCCAATCATGCCCCTGGGGTCCAAATGGGCCACGCCACAGGCCCCCTTAGCTCCCATAGACTCCTAATCGATAAAAGCTTAAAAAATCTTCTCCTCTGAAACCACAGGGCCAAGAGCTTAGGTATTTAGCAGGTAGCAAGGGCATTTGTTCACCTACATAAATCCTGCCAATCATGCCCCTGGGGTCCAAATTGGCCACGCACCAGGGCCCCTTAGCTCCCATAGACTCCTAATTGAAAAAAGCTTCAAAAATCTTCTCTTAAAACCACAGGGCCCAGAGCTTAGATATTTAGCATGTAGCAGCGGCAAGTGGTCACCTACATTTTTCCTCATAATCATGCCCCTGGGGTCCAAATGTACCATGCCCCGGGGCCCCTTAGCTCCCATAGACACCTAATGGTTAAAGCTTCAAAAACCTTCTCTGAAACCACAGGGCCCAGAGCTCCGATATTTAGCATGTAGCAACGGAAAGTGGTAATCTACATAAATCCTGCCAATCATGCCCCGTGGGTCCAAATGGGCCACTCCCTGGGGCCCCTTAACTCTCATAGACTCCTAATGGAAAAAAAGCTTCAAAAATATTCTCCTCTGAAACCACAGGGCCAAGAGCTTAGATATTTAGCATATAGCAATGGCAAGTGGTCACCTACATAAATCCTGCAAATCATTCCCCTGGGGTCCAAATGGGCCACGCCCCGGGGCCCCTACGCTCCCAATGACTCTTAATGGAAAAAAGCTTAAAACTCTTCTTCTCTGAATCCACAGGGCCCAGAGCTTAGATATTTAGCAAGTAGCAACGGCAAGTGGGCATCTACATAAATCCTGCCAATCATGCCCCTGGGGTCCAAATGGGCCATGCCCCGGGGCCCCTTAGCTCCCATAGACTCCTAATGAAAAAAGCTTCAAAAATCTTCTTCTCTGAAACCAGAGGGCCCAGAGCTTAGATATTTAGCAGGTAGCAACGGTAAGTGGTCCCCTACATAAATCATGCCAATCATGCCCCTGGGTCCAAATGGGCCACACCCCGGGGCCCCTTAGCTCCCATAGACTCCTAATGGAAAAAAGCTTCAAAAATCTTCTTCTCTAAAACCACAGGGCCCAGGTCACCTACATAAATCCTGCCAATCATGCCCCTTGGGCCAGAATTGGCCACACCCATGGCCCATTAGCTACCATGGATTGACTTAAAATGAAAAAAAAAACAACAACTTAAAATGGAAAAAAAAACTTGAAAAATATTCTTCGGTGAAACCATAAGGACCAGAGCTTAGGAATTTAGCATGTAGCAACATGGAGTTGTTGCCTACATGAATCCTGCCTGAGTCTTGCCCCTGGGGTTCAAATTGGCCAAATCCTGTGGCTTCCAATAAACTTATTATGGAAAAAAGCTTTAAAAATCTTCTTCTCTGAAACCATGAAGTACGGACCTTAGATATTTAGTATATAGCAACATAAAATGGTCGCCTCCATAAATCCTGCCAACCATGCCCTTTGGGTCAAAATTGACCTATGGACTTATACTGGAAAAATAATCTTCTTCTCCAAAGACATAAGGTACAGAGCTCAGATATTTAGTATGTAGCAATGTCAAGTGGTCTCCTACACTTATGATTTTCTGGTACACAGGTGAGCGATATAGGGCCATTGGGCCCTCTTGTTATTGGTTGCCATGGAAACCAAAATGCAAAAAAAAAAAAAAAAAAAAAATAGAAAAAAATACTTAAAAATCATCTCCTCAGAAACCATATGCTCTAGACTTCATGAAAATATTCACCATATTTGCCTTTACAGGTTTTGTGTTTTTCTTATGAAATTTGGCCTTTTAGTTTTGTTGCTATGGCAACTTAGAGTTTCCATTGACTTATAAGGGGAAAAATGAAAAATTGCATTTACTGCCAAGTCATTGCAGATATTTTGATAAAACTTACATAGACATGTTCCTTGAGTAAACTTCTCTCAGCCATATGCTTTTATGTCAACCTGGGGATTCCCTAGGTTGTGCTGGGGCAATGCCCCGCCCTCTCCACTTCATAAAATGCCTCATATCTCAGAAACCTTACAGATCCCAACCCCTAAACCATATATATTCTTGTTCCTTATGATAAGATGCATTAAGTGACACCAACCTGGTGGTCCCCCGGGATGGGCCGGGGACATGCCCTGTCCCCTCTATTTCATAAAATGCCATTTATCTCAGAAACCATTCAGATCCCCGCCCCTAAACGATATATATATATTCTTGTTCCTTATGCTAAGTTAGTTATTTGTTTTTAATTCGAATTCTCAATGCTCGAAAATAATAAGATATGGTATATATTGCTTCCGCTTGTCTCGTTACATCTACTCGTATAATAATGTAGCGTGTACCGGGTCGTCCACGAAGTCAAGCAACGCGGTCACCCATCCAGGTACTAACCGCAATCTCCGTTGCTTAACTTCGCGAATAAGCCAACCACTCTACCCGCGCCGCTAAAAGAGCCGGCTCCAACGGCAAGGCTGTAGAAGTGGTATTTATCCATAACCGTTACATTTCTCCCCCTCATCTCTTGACTTCGTCCCGAAGTCACACATGCCTCACAAGGCTAAACACGAGGGCGGAGTCTATGTAACAAACCAGCGGCACTGTTTCCATCCCACCGCTGCCACCAATGAAGAACGTACCGGGTCGTTCACGAAGTCAAGCAACGCGGTCACCCATCCAGGTACTAACCGCAATCTCGGTTGCTTAACTTCTCGAATAAGCCAACCACTCTACATGCGTCGCTAAAAGAGCCGGCTCCAACGGCAAGGCTGTAGAAGTGGTATTTATCCATAACCGTTACAATAAATTCAAATTAACGGTAAGATATTGAATGTTTATAATCTTAAACCACATTTTCGCTATCTAGCGTAGTAATGCTAAAATTTATGTCAGAGAAAATGTCCCCTATTAACTTCTATATATTTTGTCGCGTAACTTTAATCGGACATAGGTAATTTAGTGGATAACAATTGTCCCACGTGTTTAATAGCTCAATTTTCAAAACCATACGATGGATTTGGTTCATGTTTGGAATGATGGTAGATATAGGTCCAAAGTTTTATTCAGCAATTCCATCATCCATACCCATGGCCTCAAGGTCAAGGCAATGGACCAAGAATTTTTATGTTTAAGTTTTTCTTTTATGTTTATTTTTCTAACTGCATATTCTTTCCAAACTATATTACGATTTGTTATGATGATAGATATTGGTACAATGTTTCTTTCAGTAATAACCGAGCCCATGTTCGTGACCTCAAAGTCAAGGTCGCAGTCTTAGAATTTTTAATGTAAAAGTTTTTTTTAAAAGCTCATGTTTTCTAAACCAGACGATAGATTTGGTTAATATTTGGTATGATGATAAGATATGGGTCCCAAGTTTTATTTAGCCATTCCCCACCCATGCCCGTGACCTCAAGTTCAAGGTCACGGACTTAGAACATTTTATGTTAACAGAATTTAGAGCTTGATCACAGATTGAGCCATTTGACCTCGAGACAATTTGAAAACCAGGGGTGACTACAATTATATCACTGCATCATTAAAGCTACATTATCAGTTACCATGCAACATCCGCCGCAAATATTTTGAATCCGCGCAATCCAGCAGTTTAGTGTTTTGTCCGCGCTACATGCTGCTGCTATAGCAATTGCAGTGACACGGTGTTCACACGCGGATCCGCCACAATAATCATATTTGCCTCTGAGACCATGCGGACAATCAATTTTACACCTGTTAACAGCGTGAGTGCACTGCGATCGGCACATGCATGCGATGTTCGTTTCAGATTTAATCCTTGTCATCGCCCCTCCTTCCCCCCCCCCCCCCTACACACACACCTCTACGCAGGGTTGTGCGAGTTCAAACAAGAGGATCAAGCTGGTCCTGTATCGCTCACCTGAGCTAACAGATTCAAAGTTTCAGGAAGTGCCAACCTTTACTGAAGGATTAATGGAAGGACATGGTGATGACAGGGTAAGCAATTTCTGCAAATCAAGTAGAATGTAACTCTATGATAATAGGCTGACCTCATCAGTTTTCAAACTCATTCAAGCTTTTATTCCTGACTTGCTAAGAAGATCCGATATAAACTGATGGGGCTATGGTGATGACAAGTTTAAAAATAAGCAATTAACTGCTGCAATCAAAGGGATGTTACTCTGTGACAAATAGGCAAACCTCACGAGTTTTCAAACTCCTCCGAGCTTTTCTGCCTGACTTATTTGTTTGTAAGTTTCATGAAGATCCGATCAAAACTGAAGGGGCAGCAGTGCTAACAAGGTCAAAAATAGGCATTTTAAGCAATCAAAGGCACGTAACTCTATGATAAATGTGCCGACTTGGCCAGTATTCAAACTCATCCAAGGTTTTATTCCTAGACACCTTATAACCATGACTGTTCAAATATGAATGCAACTAAGCACATAAAAATGACTCCGTGATAGATTTCGATGAAAAAATTATTTTGTCCCCTCAAAGTATTCCCCTTTAACAGTTATACAAACTTTAGTCTTCTGATCCAATCATTGAATGCATTTTGGTGGTCTTTTCGAGGTATACTATGAAGGCACTGGAATATTGCAGAACCGAGGTGTTTGCGCTGTACAAATTTTCGACCAGAAATGTATTTTTCAGCCGCGGGAACAAAAAAAAAAGTCACACGGGTCAAGGTCAGGGGAATACGGGGGGTGAGGGAGTTCAACAACCTTTTCCTGCTTCAGATAGTCTTGCACAATGAACGCCTTGTGCGATGACGCATTGTCATGTAGCAATCTGACATTGGCCAAACCAGTTGCGGGTCTTCGTTCTTTGCAATATTTCTTCAATGTTCGAAGAACTTTATTCTTGTAAAACTTCGCATTTACAGATTTGCCTTTAGGCACAGCAACCTGTATAGCAGGGCCCTGACTTGAAAAGAATATGGCATACATTACCTTCTTGACGCTCATGGTCCGCTTTGCAATGCATGGTCTTTTGCAATACTTTGTTGCCCATATTTTGTTCTGAATCTTTCCTTTTGGCTCAAAAAAGGGAACCCATGTCTCGTCACCTGTGAAAGACCGTGCATTGTAATTTGGAAACTTTTTAAGCACTTTCTTGGCGCACTGAACGCGTGTCTTTTTCTGCTCATCTGTCAACAGATGGGGAATCCATCTAGCACAGATCTTTCTCATTTTCAAATCCCGTTTCAGAATTGTATGAGTTGCTCCTAATGAGATGCCAACCATACAAGCTATTTGCCTAGTGGTGTATCGTGCATCGGTAGCAACTATTTCTTTCACTCTAGCAACCATCTTGGCAGATGATACTCTTTTCGGCCAACGATCATGTGGTGCATCTTCTGTTGAGCCTAGCCCACAGCTGAATTTCTTACACGAACGAAAAACTGTCGGAAAAGACAATCATTATGCCCATAAACCGAACATATTTCATCAAAAATGTCTTTGCACCGTATACCAAGAAAACAACGATTCTTAATGTAGGTCCGTATTTCCACGGCGTATTCTGACCTTCTTCCAACCATGTTTTGTATTAGTATACAACAGTAGACAGTGTTTATCGAACGGATTTTAACAGGTTCGGTATCAATGTATAGGTAAAATGTTTTTCTACGCTGTGATATTTATTTCCAGGTGATTTTCGCATTAGTGCATGAGAAAACGTTCTACTTGCATTCATATTTGAACAGTCCTCGTATAAGTTTCAGAAAGATCCGATCAAAACTGAAGGGGCCACGGTGATGACAAGGTCAAAAAATTTGGCATTTTTAGCAATCAAAGGGATGTTACTCTAAGATAAATGGGCCGACTTTGCCAGTTTTCGAACTCATCCGAGGTTTCATCCCCAGTCACCTTACATATAAGTTTCAGAAAAATCCGATCAAAACTGAAGGGGCTACGGTGCTGACAAGGTAAAAAATCAACATTTTCAGCCATCAAAGGGACATGCCATCAAAGGGACATTACTCTACGATAAGGGCGACAGGGCTTGAGATGTCATTTCATCTCAATGTCGGGTAAAAGTCCCACAAAATTGGTAGCAAAGTCTCCAAAATGACCTTTACAGTGTTGACGGGGACGTTAAACCTCAAATCAAACAATACTCTACGATAAATGGGCTGAATTGGCCTGTTTTCGAACTCATCCAAGATTTTATCCCCAGCCACCTTACATATTAGTTTCAGAAAGATCCGATCAAAACTGAAGGGGCTATGGTGATGACAAGGTCAAAAATCGACATTTTCAGCAATCAAAGGGACGTAAATCTATGATAAATGGGCCAACTTGGCCGGCATTCGAACTCGTCCTAGGTTTTATCCCGAGTCACCTTACATATAAGTTTCAGAAAGATCCGATCAAAACTGAAGGGGCTACGGTGATGACAAGGTCAAAAATCGACATTTTCTGCCATCAAAGGGACATAACTATATAGTAAATGGGGCGACTTGGCCGGTTTTTGAACTCATCCGAGGTTTTATCCCCAGCCACCTTACATATACGTTTCAGAAAGATCCGATCAAAACTGAAGGGGCTACAGTGATGACAAGGTAAAAAAATCAACATTTTTAGCAATCAAAGGGACCTAACTCTATGATAAATAGGCCACCTTGGCCGGTATTCGAACTCATCTGAGGTTTTATCCCCAGCCACCTCACATATAAGTTTCAGAAAGATCCGATCAAAACTAAAAGGGCTAAGGTGATGACAAGATCAAAAATCGGCATTTTCAGCAATCAAAGGGACGTGGTTTTCGAACTCATCCGAGATTTTATCCCAAGCCACGTTCCATATAAGTTTCAGAAAGATTCGATCAAAACTGAAAGGGCTACGGTGATGACAAGGTCAAAAATCAGCATTTTCAGCAATCAAAGGGACGTTACTCTACGATAAATGGGCCAACTTGGTCGGTTTTCGAACTCATCTGACGTTTTATCCCCAGCCACCTTACATATAAGTTTTAGAAAGATCCGATCAAAACTGAAGGGGCTACGGTGATGACAAGGTCAAAAATCGGCATTTTCAGCAATCAAAGGGACGTAACTCTATGTTAAATGGGCCGACTTGGCCGGTTTTCGAACTCATCCGAGGTTTAATCCCCAGCCACCTTATATATAAGTTTCAGAAAGATCCGATCAAAACGGTGATGACAAGCATTTTCCCATTGTGAGTCTATGGGACCTTGTGATTGCCATAGCAACAAAAGTTTTCATGCGAATTAAAACAAAGCTTATGCCATCAATGCCCCATCAGAGGCATGCTACAGATGAGAAATGATTGAGATCAGCCTGCAGGCTGCAGAGATATAGCTGCTAAAAAGTGTGGACGGACGACGGACGGAAGGACGACGGACGACCCACTATACTAAAGCTCCCCTAGAGCCTTCGGCCCAGGTGAGCTAAAATTGGCATTTTCAGCCATCAAAGGGACGTTACTCTATGGCAAATGGGCCGACTTGGCCAGTTTTCGAACTCATCCGAGGTTTAATCCCCAGCCACCTTACATATAAGTTTCAGAAAGGTCCTATCAAAACTGAAGGGGCTACGGTGATGACAAGGTCCAAAAATCGGCATTTTCAGCAATCAAAGGGACATAACTCTTTGATAAATGGGCCGACTTGGCTGGTTTTCGAACACATCCAAGATTTAATCCCAAGCCACCTTACATATAAGTTTCAGAAAGATTTTATCATAACAGAAGGGGCTACGTTGATGACAACGTAAAGAATCGGCATTTTCAGGAATCAAAGGGACGTAACTCTATGATAAATGGGTGGACTTGGCTGGTTTTCGGACTCATCCGCGGGTTTTATACACAGCCACCTTACATATACGTTTCAGAAAGTTCCGATTCAAACAGAAGGGGCTACGGTGATTACAAGGTCAAAAATCCGCATTTTCAGCAATCAAAGGGACGTAACTCTACGATAAATGGGCCAACTTGGCCGTTTTTCGAACTCATCCGAGTTTTTTTCCAGCCACCTTACATATAAGTTTCAGAAAAATCTGATCGAAACTGAAGGCGCTACGGTGATGACAAGCATTTTCCCATTGTTAGTCTATGGGACCTTGTGGTTGCCATAGTAACCAAAGTTTAAGTGCGATTTCGAAAAAAAGTTTATTTCATCAATGCCCCGCCAGAGGCATTCT
The DNA here is from genome assembly GCA_963580285.1 of Lucinisca nassula. Lineage (NCBI taxonomy): Eukaryota > Metazoa > Mollusca > Bivalvia > Lucinida > Lucinidae > Lucinisca > Lucinisca nassula. The sequence goes on along the minus strand of OY757015.1, from coordinate 34,444,557 downwards.
ACAGATGAGAAATGATTGAGATCAGCCTGCAGGCTGCAGAGATATAGCTGCTCAAAAGTGTGGACGGACAACGGACGGACGACGGAGGACCAACTATACTAAAAGCTCCCCTGGAGCCTTCGGCCCAGGTGAGCTACAAAAAACCTTTTCAGCAAAGGGATGTAGCTCTACGATAAATGGGCCGACTTGGCCGGTTTTCTAACTAATCCGAGGTTTTATCCCCAGCCACCTTTCATATAAGATTCAGAACGATCCGATAAAAACTGAAGGAGCAACGGTGATGACAAGGTCAAAAATAGGCATTTTCAGCAATCAAAGGGACGTTACTCTATGATAAATGGGCCGACTTGGCTGGTTTTCGAACTCATCCGAGGTTTTATCCACAGCCACCTTACATATAAGTTTCAGAAAGATCCGATTAAAACAGAATGGGCTACGGTGATAACAAGGTCTAAAATCCGCATTTTCAGCAAACAAAGGGACGTAACTCTACGATAAATGGGCCAACTTGGCCGGTTTTCGAACTCATCCGAGATTTTATTCCCAGCCACCTTACATATAAGTTTCAGAAAAATCTGATCGAAACTGAAGGCGCTACGGTGATGACAAGCATTTTCCCATTGTTAGTCTATGGGACCTTGTGGTTGCCATAGTAACCAAAGTTAAGTGCGATTTAGTAAAAAAGTTTATTTCAACAATGCCCCGCCAGAGGCATTCTACAGATGAGAAATGATTGAGATCTGCCTGCAGGCTGCAGAGATATAGCTGCTCAAAAGTGTGGACGGACGACGGAGGACCAACTATACTAAAAGCTCCCCTGGAGCCTTCGGCCCAGGTGAGCTAATAACAACATTTTCAGCAATCAAAGGGACGTAACTCTACGATAAATGGGCCGACTTGGCCGGTATTCGAAATTATCCGAGGTTTTTTTCCAGCCACCTTACATATAAGTTTCAGAAAGATCCGATAAAAACTGAAGGAGCTACGGTGATGACAAGGTCAAAAATAGGCATTTTCAGCAATCAAAGGGACGTTACTCTATGATAAATAGGCCGACTTGGTCAATATTCAAACCCATCCGAGGTTTTATCCTCAGCCACCTTACATATAAGTTTCAGAAAGATCCGATCAAAACTGAAGGGGCTACCGTGATGACAAGGTCAAAAATCGGCATTTTCAGCAATCAAAGGGACCTTACTCCATGATAAATGGGCCGACTTGGCCGGTTTTCGAACTCATCCGAGTTTTTATCCCCAACTACCTTACATATAAGTTTCAGAAAGATTCGATCAAAACTGAAAGGGCTACGGTGATGACAAGGTCAAAAATCGGCATTTTCAGCAATCAAAGGGACGTAACTCGGCGATAAATTGGCCAACTTGGCCGGTTTTCGAACTCATCCGAGTTTTTATCCCCAGCCACCTTAAATATAAGCTTCAGAAAAATCCGATCAAAACTGAAGGGGCTACGGTGATGACAAGGTCAAAAATTGACATTTTCAGCAATCAAAGGAACGTAACTCTACGATAAATGGGCCGACTTGGCCGGTTTTCGAACTCATCCGAGGTTTTATCCCCAGCCACCTTACATATACGTTTCAGAAAGATTCGTTCAAAACTAAAGGGGCTTCGGTGGTGACAAGGTCAAAACTAAGCATTTTCAGCAATCAAAGGGACGTAACTCTACGATAAATGGGCCGACTTGGCCGGTTTTCGAACTCATCCGAGTTTTTATCCCCAGCCACCTTACATATAAGTTTCAGAAAGATCCGATCAAAACTGAAGGCGCCTAGGTGATGACAAGCATTTTCCCATAGTAAGTCTATGGGACCTTGTGGTTGCCATAACAACCAAAGTTTTAGAGCGATTTCGACAAAAAGTTTATGTCATCAATGCCCCACCAGAGGCATTCTACAGATGAGAAACGATTGAGATCAGCCTGCATGCAGGCTGCAGAGATATAGTTGCTCAAAAGTGTGGACGGACGGACGACGGACGGACGGACGGACGGACGACGGACGACGTAGGACCAACTATACTATAAGCTCCCTTGGAGCCTTCGGCCCAGGTGGAGCTAAAAATATTGCGGCGGGTGTACTGTACGTATATGGCAGGGTTTAAGTTTTGTTTCAAAAACACTCAAACAGCAGTCAAAATCATTCCAAAAGCATTTAAAAGACGTTTTATAACACTTACAATAAATGAGAACTAGTACGGACACCTCATTCAATACAATTTTAAATGTTCGGCTGTGTACACTTTTTACACAAAGAAAGAAAGAATAAAAAAAAAAAAAGATTATTGGACACCAGATGAAATAATGAAGCTTTTCTATAGTCATCTAACTACACTCAGTGGCCATAAATGAGTTCCCAAAACTGTTTGACATCGTGATGTCTGTAAATCTGTAACACATTTCCAGATCAAATTACTTAAAAATAAAAGATCCAATGCATATTATGTTTACTAGGTGGTATTATTTATTCATTACCAATAACAAATATAGCAATTGTTTTTTAGAAATATTGCCATGCACAGCTCTGGTATATTCTTATTTAGAGTACCGTGGTTTTAAAAATGGCTTCAAAACTCTGCGCTGGCTCATAGATTTCTTCTTCTTCTGACTGATTAAGATTTTCTCTAATAATCTAATAATTTTGGTTACTCTGATGTCTTCTTGGTATGATGGACAGCTGAGAAACCAAATATGTTTACATTTTTCCAATTGAATTAATACATTATTAAAAGTGGGTGAGGTAATTCTACCCATGACAGAAAAATAGTTGCCATGGAAACATTAAGTTAGTAGGCTGAATAGTTTCTATCTAAAATACTGGCACACTGTCCAATGTTTTAGTAACACACATTGAAAAGAAGTACCTTTCTTTCATTTAGGAAATGTAGCTATCAACGGTGGATAAAAGTATAGATGGGTGTTAGTCTTTATGGGAGTACCCGTAGAGTTTGACAAATTTATTGGACACTGTTCTACAAAAAAATAAGTCGGTTGTAAAACTATAGTCCAAAATGATGCTTTTAATTAACAAAATATTTAACAAAATTTTACAACATATTTTTATGTTGATTTATGGAGCGCAAGGAGTGCACGTCTGTTCAAATAAACCCGTTTTTCCTTGATCTCCTTGCTGCTTCAATCCCCTAAGATATATTCAAACCAACATTTTTTGCTAGAAACTATGATTAAATATCTCTCAAATCAGATATATCACAAAGTTCGTTTTCTGTCTGTTTCCGTAGTGTCTATCACCAAAAATATTTGCTGTTCGGTGATAATGACGAATTTGTGTTCCATCCGAAAGCAGGTTAGATTACCCATAATGTATTGTCTCCAGGTTTTTGTTTGATTTGAGGTTTAACGTCCCCGTCAACACTGTAAAGGTCATTTTGGAGACGCTGCTTCCAATTTTGTGGGACTTTTACCCGACATTGAGATGAAATGACATCTCAAGCCCTGTCGCCCAATGAAACCAACATGGTTTATAAGCATGGACGGGCCGACTCGCACCGTTTTGCCTGGGCAGGCTTAGATCCTCTAAGCTGTTCACCAGTACTCGTGTGCGGGTCGGTTTCAGCTCTGCGTGGAAGCATCATGAAGCCCATCTGTTTCTTCAATCCCCGATGGGCGGGTGCCGATTGTCTCCAGGTGACATAGTACACAATCAGATTGTTGTCTAGTATTTTGCCAACATTACTACCAATTTATATCTAAAAAAATAAAAAATTGATACTTTTATAACTCTTTTAGTACACCTACCCTGATTTTTCAAAAGAAAGGTGCTAATCTGTATGCTGTCTGATGTTGCCATCGGAACTGATGACATCATTATTGAACTAATTGCTGATGTAAACATATACCCTAAATCATGACCTGGACCCATCAGCATTTGAGTATGATTTGTAATTAGGAAGAAAATTGCAGTTCTTTCAGAAATTCCTTGTCAGCCATTTTGGGAACTCATTTATGGCCACTGAGTGTATATGGTGTGGCTTGGAATACACACGTGTCAGCAAGCATCACGAAAACACGCCTATATAATTTTGACCTCCTTGAACCCCACTATTATATAGTAAAATTGAGGTTTCCGGGGGTATACCTTATTTTTCTTATTTCTGCTCTAAAATACAGATTGTGGGTACTCGTTAGAACCGCCTCGATGAGGCGGTTCTAACGAGTGCCTACAATCTATATTTTGAGCAGAAATAAGAAAAATATCACAATTTTTCATCATAAAATTTTCGTTTTTTCGGCGATAAAGGTGTGTGTGTGTGTGTGTGTGTGTGGTGTGTGTGTGTGTGTGTGTGTGTGTGTGAAATCGGGTTTAACGTCGCTTTCAACAATTTTTTCAGTCATATCACGACGGTGTCTGGTTGCGACAGGGAGCTCAATGCTCACGTTTATAGTGCTGCCTCACTGAAGTATGTCCCAGACACATTACATGATACCACACGCAGTCACATTATCCTGACACTGGATCGACCAGTCCTAGCTCTACCCCGTAAATCTGAGTGCCAAGCGAGGAGCAGCTAGTACCATTTTAACGACTTTGGTATGTCGCGGCCCGGGATCGAACCCGAGACCTCCCGTTCCCCGGAGCGGACACTCTACCAACTGAGCTATCGGAGCCGATACGGCGATAAAGGTGGCAATGTATTTGTATAGGCGTGTTTGCGTAATGGTAAACAAAATGTCAGAATGACAAAGGCATACATATTGCAAATACACATGAAAAAGATAATTTTCCAGCTTGGCTCTAATAGATCACCAAAGAATGTTACTTGTCCTGCTTATAAATTAAAAAAAAAAAAAATACAAACAATGAATCATTGGCATTTTAAAATTTATAAGCCGGACAAATTTCAGGCATGCAAAATATTCACCATATTTGCATTAATTGCTGGCTCCCAGCTTTCACATTGACAATATTGGAAAAACAGGTAACCAGACCCCCCTGACCTTTCAAGGTCAGGGGGGTCTGGTTACCTGTTTTTCCAACACTGATAACCTTCAGACTAGGAACCAGCAGATAATGCACAAATAAGGTGAATGGGGTGCCGTTTTACTATTTAATCCATATTTATAGATATCCATACTTCGATTTATTGACATCCATAATTCGAATTATGGATATCCATAAATCAGCTGAATAATGGATATCCATAATTCGAATTCGATTTATGGATATCATTAATTCGGAGCGATTCAGAGGGTTGATTGTATCGATTCCTGGTCATTGCCTCCACTTCTATTATTGATATCTTTAAATCGAATTATGGTTATCACTAATTCCAATTATGGATGTCAATAAATCAAAATATGGATATCCATTATTCCACTGATTTATGGATATCCATAATTCGAATAATGGATATCAATTAATCGAATTATGGATATCTATAAATCGGGCTGAATTATGGATATCCATAATTCGAATTATGGATATCCATCACCGCAAAAGCCTTTTGTTTCAGTCATTATTTATTGCATTTATTTGCCAAGACGAATTATGGATATCCATAAATCCAATTATGGATATCCATAAATGGACCGAATTATGGATATCCACAATCCGAATTGATGATATCGATAATTCGAATTATGGATATCCATTAATAGATCTGAATTATGGATATCCATAAATCGAATTATTGACATCCATTATTCGAATTATGGATCTATAATTCGACTGATTTATGGATATCCATAATTCGAATGAAAGATATTCATAAATCGAATAATGGATATCCATAATTCGATTTATGGATATCCATAATTTAGATCGATTTATGGATATCCATAATTCGAATTATGGATTTCATTAATTTGAATTATAGATATCCATAAATAATTATTGATATCCATAAATAATTATGGATATCCATAATTTTATGTATATGCATAATTCGAATTATGGATATCCATAAATAATTATGGATATCTATAAATAGGATATAAATAGTAAAAGGGCGCCCCATAGCAAAAAAGTTCCACTAAGGTAGAGCGTTAGCTGATCAGGACTAATAACGCTAAGAAAAGTATACTCTCCCTGGTCATACATATGATCTCTGTCAACGCTGAAATACCTCTGAGAGTAAGGCAATAATCTCGAAAATGTCACACACATAACATGAAGCATCATCACAAACTCCACACTTTTGCGGGTCACCCATCCAGTACTTTATATACAGTGAAATTCCGCGATGAAGACCACCTAAAATTAAGACTATTTCTAGGTTAAAAAGTTTATTTAGAAAAGTGTACTTATTTCTTCTTCGTGATTTCTGAAAACAGTGACTTCTGGCCAGGGACCACCTTTGGGACTGTTCAAAAGTGGTCTTAAAGACCACTTTTGAACAGTCCTAAAGGTGGTCGTAATATATGAATTTTAGTGTATAAGGCCTAACATCTCTGAAACGATTCAGATCCTCACCCCATAGACCATACATATTCTTATTCCTTATCAGTGACATCAAGGCTGGGGTCCCATGGCTTGGCCCGGGCCATGGACTCTATTTTGCCTCGTCCCCCAGCTTCAAATACGTTCAGATCCCTGCACCTAAAATGTGACTGATCGCAGTAACAGTAGACAGATTGACAGAGAAATCATATAAATGTTAGTTTCTTATGATAAGACGCATTCAGACTGTCACACAAACCTACCCCCACCCACCCCCGGGCTGGACTAAGGTAATATGAGATAATCGCTCAAAAAGAATGAAACAAGTTGGCTTGATATTGGTCAGGACGTTTATCATGCTATACTGTATACATGTAATTGTAGTTTATTCAATGTTTCCTGACAACATCAGCTGTATACAATCGTTCTCAGATGAACTTATCGACTCAACCATCATATGTCAACAGTAAACTATTCATATATTATTGTTTTGTTGTATCAAATTCCATCAAAACAACTGCATGATTCGGTGGGGGTACACAACACAATCATGAACCCCGACGGTATTTTACAGATAAACGGACTAAACAACCATGTTTGTTACCAATCATGTTTGTTACAAAAGCTGTATATTGGCAGCAGGCAGTCTCTTAGGAAAGCCTATAGTCAGTATATTTTAATAGCGACCCCAGTCGATCTTTTACGCTACGTGAGCACTTTTTGTGACAGATGTGTCAAGCGAGGTGACAAGAAACATCGAAAAGTAATCACTGTAATGGATAGTAAGTCAGCCTTCGTTAATCTTGTATAACGTTTTTGTTTGTTTGAATTGAGGTTTTACGTCCCCGTCAACACAATTTAGGTCTTTTCGGAGACGTTGCTTCCAATTTTGTGGGACTTTTACGCGACACTGAGATAAAATGACACCTCAAGCCCTGCCACCAAAACAAACCAAAAGGGTTTATATGTAGGGACGGTCCGACTCGAACAACATTGCCTAACGTGGACAGGCTTACACACTCTAAGCGGTTTACCAGTACTCATGTCTGGTCAGTTTCAGCTCTGCGTGGAAGCATCATGCAGCCCAATCTTTTTCTCTAAGCCCCGATGGGCCGGGCCCCTGGTATATTCGTTTTTTTTTTTTTTTATTTGAGGTTTAACGTCCCCGTCAACACTGTATTGGTCATTTTGGAGACGTTGCTTCCAATTTTGTGGGAGTTTTACCCGACGTTGAGATGAAATGACAGCTCAAGCCCTGTCGCCCAATGAAACCAATAGGATTTATAAGCATGGACTGTCCGACTCGCACAGCTTTGCCTTGGCAGGCTTAAATCCTCTTGTTTGATTTGAGGTTTAACGTCCCCGTCAACACTGTAAAGGTCATTTTGGAGACGTTGCTTCCAATTTTGTGGGACTTTTACCCGAAATTGAGATGAAATGACATCTCAAGCCCTGTCTGCGGTTTACCAGTACTCGTGTGCGGTCAGTTTCAGCTACGCGTGGAAGCATCATGCAGTCCGATCTTTTTATCAAGGCCCCGAAGGGCGGGGCCTCTGCCTGCGGGGCCTCTGGTATAAAGTATAGTGTGGCGATTTGTGGTGCCATGAACCACAAATCGTCATACTATACTTATAACTTCAAGTTATCTTAATTTTTCAGATTCTATGTTAAAAATTATATTATAAATGATATATTTTACACTTGCGGGTGTTGTAGTTTAAGGGGAATAAAAAACACATGGCAATCTTTTTCGCCATTTTTCAAATTTAAGAGTTGACCCCTATTGACATGGGAAACAAAATACTTCTGCAGGAGTTGCCTCCCCTGAAGGTGAATCCATTCCCCTTAACCGAAAAAAGTATCAAAGCACTGACAACACAGATGGGTCGATATAAGCTGGGAAATGGTCCTGAACGGGAACATAGGCTGCATCATAGGCTTTAAATTCCTGCATAGTTTAGACCTGAGATTTTGGTTGGTATTGAGGTTTTACGTCCCCGTCAACGCTATTTAGGTCATTTTGGAGACGTTTCAGATTTTGAGGGACTTGTAAATTACACGGCATTGAGATGAAATGACATTTCAAGCCCTACCGTCCAAAGAATATAGGTGATTCCCCGTGTTTGATTTTACTGATGAAGCACTTAACAACATTTTTCTTGGGAAGATCGGTTCTTTCTTTCTAGCTGTCTATCGCTATCATTATACATCACAACATCTTAATATCAAAGCGCCAAAAGGCACTGAAATGACAGATTCTGTGAAAAGTTCAGATTTACTTTCTTTAGTGATAAGGACAATGGCGCTGGAGTGCTGATTTTCAGTTTGGTTCACAAAACTGAGGTGAATCGGCTGTTATACACTTTCGTCATCATTTTACTTGCATATTATAGATAATACAACATGCAAATGACTACCCAGCAGGCGGCCCCCGCTCATAGGGGCTTGAAGAAGTATATGGGCTGCACGATGCTTCCACGCAGAGCTGAATCTGGCCCGCACACTAGTACTGGTAAACCGCTTAGTGGATCTAAGCCTGTCCAGGAACCGAAGTGCGAGGCGGACCGTCCATGCTAATAATCCCTTTTGGTTTCATTGGGCGACAGGGCTTGAGATGTCATTTCATCCCAATGTCGGGTAAAAGTCCCACAAAATTGGAAGCAACGTCTCCAAAATGGCCTTTACAGTGTTGACGGGGACGTTAAACCTCAAATCAAACAAACAAACAAACAAAACTACCCAGCAGGCCCACGTCGCTAGGGCAACGTCAAATCACTGTCGATGCAACGTAAAAGCTTACACTTGTTGACTGAGATGTGTTTCGCGGCTCAGTCAAGAACCTGTCTTATGTCGTGCGCTACAATAAAGGAAAACACTTTTTGTGCGATGTTTGAAGTTTTGCGGCATGTGACTAATTATTTATCACAACATTGTGCTTACATATTCAGTTATTCAGACCTACAACAGAATTGGACAGTGATAACTGTTAGGAATATATTATTGCATGCTTGCTACCGTACGGTGAAGTTTCTAGCGTCACGTCCTTCGCATTTAATTGGATCATGTAAGTGCTATGAGTTTGTACCCTTTCAGCCCTTTATAGCCAAGTACAGATACCTACAGATGAAAACAGTGTAGAACCTGGTGAGATGGCTCATAGTGATACATCGCATTCTGTTCTACATGGTTTGACATGCTGTTCACGACTATTGACTAGACACCCAATTTACATGTGTAGAATGGACGCGTACAAATTCCGTGACTGAAGAGTGAACTTGAGAAACTTATGGGTGGAAAGGGTAAAATCTTAACCTGGCCATTTTGAAATGTAGCAGAGGCCATTTCGTCTTTTTTTTCTCTCTCTTAAATTGCGACACAAACTTCATATTTCATTGAGGCGGTTCTAACGAGTACCCACAACCTATGTCTTGGAACAGAAATAAGAAAATAATGTTTACCCCCCCCCCCCCTAAACCCAAGTTTTCTCTATATAAAGTGGGGTTTAGGGGGTGTTCCTTACACGGAGTTGTTAACCTGATGTCTCGTAGCCTGTGTGATAAGAACCCCTTTCTTATGAGGCGCATACAAAAAACAAGAAAACTGGAAATGGGTATGCTTTTCAAGCAGAGTTTTTACGATCTATCTGAACTTAATGCCGCTATCGCCAGTTTTCTGTAATGGAAATCCTGAAAAAATAATTGAATATTGACATCCTTTTGCCAAGGTTACGTCATGGGTTAGGAATGTGATATTTGGTCGAAATTATGATGAAAACATCAAGTCACACCAGCACTGTATGATGGACATGTTATTATGTTAACAGTTTTATGACAATTCAGTTTCTCATGGAATCATTTTTAGAATACCGAAATGCCATGTACTTGACATACATTTTGTTGTTGTTGTTGTTGTATATCTATAAGGAATTTTATCGCTGCCTATGATCTCATAGATAGACACTCATACATAGACACTTATACTTTTCGGGGAAAGAGTGCTCAAAAACCATGTTCAATTTCGCGTGTGAATATCTTAATAAATAAATTTGAACATTATTTTATAATAATTATTATTATTATTAGTAGTAGTAGTAGTAGTAGTAGTAGTAGTAGTAGAAGAAGTAGTGTAGTATAATAATAATAATAATAATAATAATAATAATAATAATAATAATAACTATTATAATTATTATTTTAACATTATTTTAATCAAGCTGCATTTTAATGACATATTCTATCTGTCAGTCTTAGCTAGCACACGCGTTTTCAAGCTACACCCGGCTTACACCCAGTACCACTGAAATATGAGTACGCGCAAAAACGTAGTCCGGCTTGTTTTCAGTTTCTGGCGCATTTTCGCTCAAGTCTTATTTATTTCATTTTTTATTACATTTTCTCGCGCACATTTGTATGGATGTGTTGGTGTTAAGTTTGAAAATGCCTTGGATAATCATTGTACACGTGCCTTTTAAAATTCAAAATGAATATGTATATACAATAGTGATAAATAATCCTTAAAGGTGCATTATTGAGCTACCGGGTCTCAATTTTTTCTGGTTTTTAACTTCAATGCATACTCCTTTGTCATGTGTACACTTTTGGAGCCAAATACAGCTTCAGAACTGTGTGAAAATAGTCGTTTTCATTCGTGCTTACCCTTCGATCTAAACATGTGTTAGGAATTTCTGTTCTAAAAATAAATCTGTTACTTTACACATTCATGGCGACAGTATCGTCTCTGAGTGTCGTTACTTATGGCATGGTATTCAGCGTCATATTTTTTTCCGATTCAGGCATGGCCTAAGCAAACAAGGCCAAAAATGAACGTCGCATAACGTCATATATGGAGATTCTATTTTTATCACGAACTAAAAATAGATCTAACTAGTGTTCGAAACCTAGTTAGGGATTCCCTCTCAAACTCGTTTACCTGTCATCATAATTGTTCGCATTTTTGCATAAAATGCATTCATTTGTATTGTTTTAAAGAAAAATACCGGCTATATGTATTTTATTTTTGGAAGCATTTTTTCCGGATAGCTCAATAATGCACCTTTAAAGTGGCATGCGAATTTTGAAACAGTCGACAGTCATTTTTTTTCAATCTAAAATTTCAGAGAAAGTCAGGCTTTTAAGTATTTTATCTGAGTAATCTGCAAGATGACAGATTCGCGTGAAATTTGAAGTATGATTTGTTCTGAAAAAAAAAAAATAGGAGAAAATAAAAATACAAATACAATCCGCTAAGGACATATCAATGAACATGGCACGAGAAACTTGGATGTAGCCTTCCAGGAACCGCGGTGCGAGTCGGACCGTCCATGCTTATAAACCCTATTGGTTTCATTGGGCGACAGGGCTTGAGATGTCATTTCATCTCAATGTCAGGTAAAAGTCCCACAAAATTGGTAGCAACGTCTCTAAAATGACCTACGAGGACTGTTCAAATATGAATGCAACTAAGCACATAAAAATGATTCCGTGTTAGATTTCGATGAAAAATTATTTTGTCCCCTCAAAGTATTACCCTTTAACAGATATACAAACTTTCAGTCTTCTGATCCAATCATTAAATGCATTTTGGTAGTCTTTTCGAGGTATACTATGAAGGCACTGGAATATTGCAAAACCGAGGTGTTTGCTTCGACCAGAAAGGTATTTTTTCAGCCGCGGGAACAAAAAACAAGAGGCCCATGGGCCACTATGCTAACCAGAGCTCAGGTGGGCACTGCCCATCCTGCCCAATGGCAGCCATGTATTTTAACATGATATCATTTTAATCTACCAAATGAACCCCCATGTCCAAATGAGCACCCATTTGGACTCAGCATTTGAAAAGTTAGGCCTTTTATGAAGTAGAGGGGGTGGGGCATGGACCCAATGGAGCCCCGGTTGGTATCACTAAATGCGTCTTATCATAAGAAACAAAAATTTATATGGTTTAGCAGTGGGGATATGTAAGGCCTCTTAAACAGTGGAGGGGTTGGGGCATGCCCTGTTGATCCCAGGAAAGCCCAAACTGTTGTCCCTAAATGTGTCTTATCATAAGGACCAAGTATATATATTGTTTAGTGCTGGGGGAATCTGACTGGTTTCAGAGATTTGAGGCCCTTTTATGAAGTGGAAAAGATAGGAATGACCCCTGCGGACCCCCCTACAGTAGGTGTGCTAATAATAAGGAACAAGAACATATATGATTATGGGGTGGGGATTTGAATGGTTTCTGAAATATAAAGCCTTTTATGAAATGGAAGGGCGGGGCACATTGCCTCAGCACAAAGAGACCCCCAGGTTGGTGTGATTGAACGAGTCTTATCATAAGGAACAAGTATATGGTTTAGAGGTGGGGATCTGAACTATTTCTGAGATTTATGGCTTTTAATGAAGTAAAGCGTTAGGGCATGGCCTGGGCTTGCCCCGGGGACTCCCAATCTGGTGTCACTGAATGCGTCTTATCATAAGAAAGATGAATATATATGGTTTAGGGTGGGGCTAAGAACATTCTCTGAGATATAAGGCCTTATGTGAAGTGGAGGGGTAGGGCAAGGCCCCGGGAGACTCCCAGGTTGGTGTCAATGAATGTGTCTTATCATAAGGAACAAGAATATATATGGTTTAGGGGTGGCCATCTGTAGGGTTTCCGAGATATTGTGATATTATGAAATGGAGGGGGTGGGGCATGGTCCCAGCACATCCCTTGGGACCCCCAGGTTGGTGCCACTGAATGCGTCTTATCATTATGAACAAGAATATATATGGTTTAGGGGTGGGGATCTGAACAGTTTCTGAGATATATGGCCTTTCGTGAAGTGGAGGGGTGGGGCAAGGCCCCAGTGCATCTCTGAGGACCCCCAGGTTGGTGTCAATGAATGTGTCTTATCATAAGGAACAAGAATATATATGGTTTAGGGGTGGCCATCTGTAGGGTTTCCGAGATATTGTGATATTATGAAATGGAGGGGGTGGGGCATGGTCCCAGCACATCCCTTGGGACCCCCAGGTTGGTGCCACTGAATGCGTCTTATCATTATGAACAAGAATATATATGGTTTAGGGGTGGGGATCTGAACAGTTTCTGAGATATATGGCCTTTCGTGAAGTGGAGGGGTGGGGCAAGGCCCCAGCGCATCTCTGAGGACCCCCAGGTTGGTGTCAATGAATGTGTCTTATCATAAGAAGCAAGCATATATATGGTTAATGGGCGGGGATCTGTAAGGTTTCCAAGATATTTGGCCTTTTATGAAATGGAGGGGGTGGGGCATGGCCCCAGCGCATCCAGGGGGACTCCCAGGTTGATGTCACTGAATGGGTCTTATCAAAAGGAACAAGAATATATATGGTTTAGGGGTGGGGATCTGAATGGTTTCCGAGATATGGGGCCTTTTATTAAGTGGAGGGGGTGGGGCATGCCCTCGGCGCATCCCTGAGGACCCCCAGGTTGGTGTTACTGAATGCGTCTTATCAATAGGAACAAGAATATATATGGTTTAGGGATCGGGATCTGGATGGTTTCTGAGATATATGACCTTTTATGAAGTGGAGGGGGTGGGGCATGGCCCTGGCACAACCTGGGGGACCCTCAGGTTGGCATAAAAGCATATGGCTGAAAGAATTTTACTCAAGGAAGGTGAATTTGGTGTGATTTTCGTTTTTCGTTTTTCGATATTCATTTTCAGGTGAAGTTGGTTTGATTTTCGTTTTTCGTTTTTCGATATTCATTTTCAGGTGAAGTTGGTTTGATTTTCGTTTTTCATTTTTCGATATTCATTTTCAGGTGAAGTTAGTTTGATTTTCGTTTTTCGTTTTTCGATATTCATTTGCAGGGGAATTTGTTTTGATTTTCGTTTTTCGTTTTTCGATATTCGAATTGAGGCCGAATATCGTATTTTGACATTCAAAATCCTAGTTTGACATTCGATTTGGCGAAGAAAATCGTATTTTGACATTCAAAATCCTATTTTGACATTCGATTTGGCAAAGAAAATCGTATTTTGACATTCAAAATCCTAGTTTGACATTCGATTTGGCGTTGAATATCGTATTTTGACATTCAAAATCCTAGTTTGACATTCGATTTGGCGAAGAAAATCGTATTTTGACTTTCAAAATCCTAGTTTGACATTCGATTTGGCGAAGAAAATCGTATTTTGACATTCAAAATCCTAGTTTGACATTCGATTTGGCGAAGAAAATCGTAGTTTGACATTCAAAATCCTAGTTTGACATTCGATTTGGCGCTGAATATCGTATTTTGACATTCAAAATCCTAGTTTGACATTCGATTTGGCGAAGAAAATCGTATTTTGACATTCAAAATCCTAGTTTGACATTCGATTTGGCGAAGAAAATCGTATTTTGACATTCAAAATCCTAGTTTGACATTCGATTTGGCGAAGAAAATCGTATTTTGACATTCAAAATCCTAGTTTGACATTCGATTTGGCGAAGAAAATCGTAGTTTGACATTCAAAATCCTAGTTTGACATTCGATTTGGCGAAGAAAATCGTAGTTTGACATTCAAAATCCTAGTTTGACATTAGATTTGGCGAAGAAAATCGTAGTTTGACATTCAAAATCCTAGTTTGACATTCGATTTGGCGAAGAAAATCGTAGTTTGACATTCAAAATCCTAGTTTGACATTCGATTTGGCGAAGAAAATCGTAGTTTGACATTCAAAATCCTAGTTTGACATTCGATTTGGCGAAGAAAATCGTAGTTTGACATTCAAAATCCTAGTTTGACATTCGATTTGGCGAAGAAAATCGTATTTTGACATTCAAAATCCTAGTTTGACATTCGATTTGGCGAAGAAAATCGTATTTTTACATTCAAAATCCTAGTTTGACATTCGATTTGGCGAAGAAAATCGTAGTTTGACATTCAAAATGCTAGTTTGACATTCGATTTGGCGAAGAAAATCGTAGTTTGACATTCAAAATGCTAGTTTGACATTCGATTTGGCGAAGAAAATCGTAGTTTGACATTCAAAATCCTAGTTTGACATTCGATTTGGTGAAGAAAATCGTAGTTTGACATTCAAAATCCTAGTTTGACATTCGATTTGGCGAAGAAAATCGTAGTTTGACATTCAAAATCCTAGTTTGACATTCGATTTGGCGAAGAAAATCGTAGTTTGACATTCAATCCTAGTTTGACATTCGATTTGGCGAAGAAAATCGTAGTTTGACATTCAAAATCCTAGTTTGCCATTCGATTTGGCGCTGAATATCGTATTTTGACATTCAAAATCCTAGTTTGACATTCGATTTGGCGAAGAAAATCGTAGTTTGACATTCAAAATCCTAGTTTGACATTCGATTTGGCGAAGAAAATCGTAGTTTGACATTCAAAATCCTAGTTTGACATTCGATTTGGCGAAGAAAATCGTATTTTGACATTTAAAATCCTAGTTTGACATTCGATTTGGCGAAGAAAATCGTAGTTTGACATTCAAAATCCTAGTTTGACATTCGATTTGGCGAAGAAAATCGTAGTTTGACATTCAAAATCCTAGTTTGACATTCGATTTGGCGAAGAAAATCGTAGTTTGACATTCAAAATCCTAGTTTGACATTCGGTGTGGCGAAGAAAATCGTAGTTTGACATTCAAAATCCTAGTTTGACATTCGGTTTGGCGAAGAAAATCGTAGTTTGACATTCAAAATCCTAGTTTGACATTCGGTTTGGCGAAGAAAATCGTAGTTTGACATTCAAAATCCTAGTTTGACATTCGATTTGGCGAAGAAAATCGTAGTTTGACATTCAAAATCCTAGTTTGACATTCGATTTGGCGAAGAAAATCGTAGTTTGACATTCAAAATCCTAGTTTGACATTCGGTTTGGCGAAGAAAATCGTAGTTTGACATTCAAAATCCTAGTTTGACATTCGATTTGGCGAAGAAAATCGTAGTTTGACATTCAAAATCCTAGTTTGACATTCGATTTGGCGAAGAAAATCGTAGTTTGACATTCAAAATCCTAGTTTGACATTCGATTTGGCGAAGAAAATCGTAGTTTGACATTCAAAATCCTAGTTTGACATTCGATTTGGCGAAGAAAATCGTAGTTTGACATTCAAAATCCTAGTTTGACATTCGATTTGGCGAAGAAAATCGTAGTTTGACATTCAAAATCCTAGTTTGACATTCGATTTGGCGAAGAAAATCGTAGTTTGACATTCAAAATCCTAGTTTGACATTCGATTTGGCGAAGAAAATCGTAGTTTGACATTCAAAATCCGAGTTTGACATTCGATTTGGCGAAGAAAATCGTAGTTTGACATTCAAAATCCTAGTTTGACATTCGATTTGGCGAAGAAAATCGTAGTTTGACATTCAAAATCCTAGTTTGACATTCGATTTGGCGAAGAAAATCGTAGTTTGACATTCAAAATCCTAGTTTGACATTCGATTTGGCGAAGAAAATCGTAGTTTGACATTCAAAATCCTAGTTTGACATTCGATTTGGCGAAGAAAATCGTAGTTTGACATTCAAATTCCTAGTTTGACATTCGATTTGGCGAAGAAAATCGTAGTTTGACATTCAAAATCCTAGTTTGACATTCGATTTGGCGAAGAAAATCGTAGTTTGACATTCAAAATCCTAGTTTGACATTCGATTTGGCGAAGAAAATCGTAGTTTGACATTCAAAATCCTAGTTTGACATTCGATTTGGCGAAGAAAATCGTAGTTTGACATTCAAAATCCTAGTTTGACATTCGGTTTGGCGAAGAAAATCGTAGTTTGACATTCAAAATCCTAGTTTGACATTCGATTTGGCGAAGAAAATCGTAGTTTGACATTCAAAATTCTAGTTTGACATTCGATTTGGCGAAGAAAATCGTAGTTTGACATTCAAAATCCTAGTTTGACATTCGATTTGGCGAAGAAAATCGTAGTTTGACATTCAAAATCCTAGTTTGACATTCGATTTGGCGAAGAAAATCGTAGTTTGACATTCAAAATTCTAGTTTGACATTCGATTTGGCGAAGAAAATCGTAGTTTGACATTCAAAATCCTAGTTTGACATTCGATTTGGCGAAGAAAATCGTAGTTTGACATTCAAAATTCTAGTTTGACATTCGATTTGGCGAAGAAAATCGTAGTTTGACATTCAAAATCCTAGTTTGACATTCGATTTGGCGAAGAAAATCGTAGTTTGACATTCAAAATCCTAGTTTGACATTCGATTTGGCGAAGAAAATCGTAGTTTGACATTCAAAATCCTAGTTTGACATTCGATTTGGCGAAGAAAATCGTAGTTTGACATTCAAAATCCTAGTTTGACATTCGATTTGGCGAAGAAAATCGTAGTTTGACATTCAAAATCCTAGTTTGACATTCGATTTGGTGAAGAAAATCGTAGTTTGACATTCAAAATCCTAGTTTGACATTCGATTTGGCGAAGAAAATCGTAGTTTGACATTCAAAATCCTAGTTTGACATTCGATTTGGCGAAGAAAATCGTAGTTTGACATTCAAAATCCTAGTTTGACATTCGAATTGGGTCCGAATATCGTATTTTGAAATTAAAAATCCTATTCTGACATTCTATTTGGCTGTACTGGGCCCCTTTGAGCGTGACCTTGATCCCCAAGGTCAAAGGTCAAAAAGTAGGACATGGGCATATCTTCTAAACCGTTGGGAGTTACACTTCTGAAACTTGGTCATTGGATCGTCCTTGGAATTTAGAGTGTACTGGGCCCCTTTGAGCGTGACCTTGATCCTCAAGGTCAAAGGTCAAAAAGTAGTACATGGTCATATCTTCTAAACCGTTGGAATAACACTTCTGAAACTTGGTCATTGGATGGTCCTTGGAATGTAGAATGTACTGGGCCCCTTTGAGTGCATGCTTGGCACCAAGGTCAAAGGTCAAAAAGTAGGACATGGTCATATCTTCTAAACCGTTGGCGTTACACTTTTGAAATTGGTCATTGGATAGTCCTTGAAATGTAGGGTGTACTGGGCCCCTTTGAGTATGACTTTGACCCCCAAGGTCAAAGGTCAACAACTAGGACATGTTGATATCTTCTAAACCGTTGGAGTTACACTCCTGAAACTTGGTCATTAGATGGTCCTTAGAATGTCGAGTGTACTGGGCCCTTTTGAGTGTGACTTTTTGATCTCCAAAGTCACGGGTCAAAAAGGAGGACATGGTCATATCTTCTTAACCGGTGGAGTTACACTTCTGAAACTTGGCCATTGGATTGTCATTGGAATGTATGGTGTACTGGGCCCCTTTAAGTGTGACCTTGACCCCAAGGTCAAAGTAAAAAAGCTGGCCATGATCAGATCTTCTAAACCTTTGGAGTTACAATTCTGAAACTTGGTCATTGGATGGTCTTTGGAATTCGGAGTGTAGTATCCAAATTATGATTTGACCCCCTAGGGTTTTGTAGAGCCGATCGTCCGCTTCAGAAGGGCGAAAATTGTGTTTGTATTTAACAGAGAGAGAGAGAGAGAGAGAGAGACGAGAGAGAGAGAGAGAGAGAGAGAGAGAGAGAGAGAGGAGAGAGAGAGAGGAGAGTTCAACAAGTATAGTAACGTAACAACACAAAGGACACACTCAAATGAGTCGCCCTCGTCCACCGGGGACTGAAGAAATAGATGAGCTACATGATGCTCCCACGCAGAGCTGAATCCGACCGCATACGAATACTGGTAAACCGCTTAGACGATCTAAGCCTGCCCAGGCAAAGCGGTACGGACCATGCTTATAAACATCGGACGACAGGCTTTTAGACGTCATTTTATCTCAATGTCGGGTAAAACTCACACAAAATCGGAAACAACGCCTCCAAAATGACCTATATTAAGTCCCCACCCATCGAGGCTTAAAGAAATATATGGGCTGCACGATGCTTCCACGCAGAGCTGATCGCGACCGAACATTAGTACTGGTAATCTGCTTAGAAGGCCTAAGCCTGCCCAGGAAAACTGCTGCGAGTCGGCCCGACCATGCATATAAACCCTTTTGGTTTTATATGACGGCAGGGATTGAGAAGTCATTTCATCTCAATTTTGGGTAGAAGTCTCACAAAATGGGAAGCAACGTCTTCAAAATGACCTAAATAGTGTTGACGGGGACGTTAAACCTCAAATCAAACACAATGACCTATACAGTGTTGACGGGGACGTTAAACCTCAAATCAAACAAAACAAAACACTCCAATGCGGTGTCTGATTATGCTCGTTGATTATAGATGATTTTCTAGTGTTCGTTCGAACCAGACTTTTTGTCTGAATCCTTGACCAACGTCTAAGCAACGTCGCATCAACATGAACACGAATACGACGCTGCAAAGAAGATAAAGTTTTAACTTGACAAATTCATATATTTAAGGTCAATGTCACCCAAATCAAATAAAATATTTTAAGTGGCAATGATATATCGAACCAAGTTCGACCAAATTTCATCTAAGGCGGTCCATAAAGTATGTTCTATAAAAAGTCTATCCTTTGAAATCAAGGAAGACATCGCAGAACTGAAATTATCATCACGAAATTTTTAAAGCACGCCTATATAATTTTGACCCCCTTGAACCACACTTTTATACAGCAAAACTGGGGTATATAGGGTTTAAACGCTATTTTTTCTTATTTATGATAAAAAAAACTTAGATTCTGGGTACTCGATAGAACCGCCCCATCGAGTCGGTTTTATCGAGGTTTCGAGCAGAAATAAGAAAAATATCAGAATTTTCAAAAGAAAAGTTATTTCTTTTGGATTTAAATTTCCAATACATTTAGACAGGGCCTGTTTTCGTAATGGAAGTGTGTATGTTTCCTTGGGCAGACTAGCCATTTAGGCCTCATAAGTGACCCTCCGATATATTAAACATTCAACAGTGGCAACAATGATCCCAAAGGACAAGAAAATATAAATTACGCTATGATGTAGGATAGGGTGACTTTTTTTACGTCTGCCTTAACACCAGCTGCAGTGACGTACTATATAAAGATTATCATACGCATTTTTTTCATATTATACCCCATATGAGCTCGAGGGTTGATGTGGGGTATGATATGCAATAAGCCTTTTCGCAATACGAAAACACCCCTCTTACCCCCCTTGAACCTTAGGTTTACATAGGTAAAACCATGGGGGTTACAGGAGTATACATTATTTCTTCTTTTCTTATTTCTCCTCTAAATCAGAGATTGTGGGTACTCGATAGAGCACCTCGTCGAGGCGGTTCTATCGAACCCCGCAATCTATGTTTTGAGAAGAAATATTACGCCGAAAAAAAATGACAACACACATCTTTTATACAGCATCTCATTTAGAGGTTGGCCTGACGTTGCATCGACGTTGCAGTGTGGTTATGTAGGTCGCGATCCAATTTCAACAAAAATACAACGTCTCTACAACGTCGCATACTGACCTTGAACTGACATCGCAGTTACAACGTTGTATCGATGATGTGTTGTGTTGTGTTGCGACCTAAATACAAACAAATACCAATGTTGATCCGATGTCAGGCGTTTTGCTTGGAAAATATCCTAAATCATTAAAATAGTGTTATTTGGCCATTAAATCTAAATTTAAACAAAAATAATTAAATGGAGGCCTCGCTTATGTGGTCCGGCCTCGGTAGCTCAGTCGGGGTGCGCGTCTGCCTGGCGATGAGGAGGACGTTGGTTCGATTCTAGCCGGGGTCTACAGCATTCTTTCGTGGAAATTGATCATGAAATATTTTATACCGCCATTATCTCCCTTTCGCTGATTCAAGAAGGGCAGTTGTCAATTCTCGTTCTGGCGAAAGAATGTCCTCACGGACTACGCTCCAGGTTAGTTCACTGCAGAGGAGTCAAGATATTCACCAAAGGACTAGTACGGAGTCCGTCTCGTTTAAATTCAATGGAAACTTCACCTCAGATGAGGCTTAAGTTGAGTTCAGTGGAAACTTTGCCTCTGGTGAGTTCTCTGGAGACTTCGCCTTAGGCAAGTATCTTATGTGTTCATGTCAAGTGAGTAAGTTCGCTCTATCAAGCAGAGGTGGGGAGGACATAATTTTGGTGCGAATTCCGTTTGCATCGGTGGTTGGCGTCAGTGAACCCTGTGTTAACCAATGTGAAGCCTACATGGTGGCATTGCTGTGTTGAAGGATTTCATTTTAAAGGAAAAAAGTCCCAAAACTGTCACTTTTGAGTAAAACACACTGTTTTCTCCGTTTCGCTAGATCCGCCTTCTAATATAGATAAATTACAGTTAAAGGCAACGTTGAGAACGTCCTAGCGTTTTTCTCCGTCATCGGCATCGGTATCCGTATTCTGTATTGGTGTAAAATGTCTAAGAAAGAAATGATGGATTTTGATCAAATTTTGCATATGAATTGATATTGACAATGTCTAGCTTGGGATTGTTACACTGCTTTTCGCGTCAATTTTCAACAGAGTTATGGCCTTAGAATGATGCCAGAAAATGATTTCCGCTCAACATATATCTTAAGAAAGAAATGATTGATTTTAATCAGATTTTGCATAAGAATTGATATCGACAACCTCTAGCTTGGGATTGTTACACAGCTTTTAGCGTCAATTTTCAAAAGAGTTACGGCCCTTGAAGGATACCAGAAAGTTGTTTCCATTTGATATCTTAAGAAAGAAATGATAGATTTTGAAAAAAATTTTGCATATGAATTGATGCTTGGGATTGTTACACGGCTTTTGCGTTAATTTTCAACAGAGTTATGGCCCTTGAATGATGCCAGAAAATGGTTTCCACTCAATATCATAAGAAAGAAATGATTAATTTTGATCATATTTGGTATATGAATTTATATTAACAAGATCTAACTTGGGATTGTTAAGCGGCATTTTGCATCTATTTTCAGCAGAATTATGGTCCTTGAATGACATCAAATATTTACTTCAGTACAATATTTTGAGAAAGAAAATGATGAATTTTGATCGAAATTTGTATGTGAATTTATATTGACAAAATATAGCTTGGGATTGTTACATGGCATTTTGCGTCGATTTTCAGCAGAGTAATGGCCCATGAATTATGTCAGAAATTTGTTTCCGCTCAATATCTTGAAAACACATTAATGGATTTTCATCAATTTTTGCATATGAACTGATATTGACAACCTCTAGCTTGGGGTTATTACACAGCTCAATTTTGCGTCAATTTTCAACAGCGTTATGGTCCTTGCCCGATGCCAGAAAGTCTAATTAATTTTTATCATATTTATATGTGAATTTATATCAACAAGAGTTAGCTTTGGATTGTCATGCCAAATTTTGTCTCTATTTTTAACAGAGTTATGACCCCTGAATGGCATCAAAAATTCGTTTCTGCTCGATATCTTGAGAAAAGAAATGATGAATTTTCATCTAATTTGGTATGTAAATTGATGTTGACCAAATATAGCTTGGGATTTTTACATGCCATTGTACTATTGCGGGGGGGGGGGGGGGGGGGGGGGGGTATTTAGTAAGCCCTGCTTACTGACATCTAGTTGGTCCTGAAGCGCTCACCTAACAGCTCAAGATCTGAAGGGGTAAGGGACACCCTGGGATCCCAAGATCCATGTCTCTTGGTCATGAATCGCTCACCAGAAGAAGAAGAAGAAGAAGAAGAAGAAGAAGAAAGTAGTAAAACTAGATATTATGCAATTGATGAAATGAGGGAGTGGGGCATGCCCCCGTTGTACACTCTAGGGTCCAAAGATCCATGCCTCTAAATGGCCCTTATCATAATGAACAAGAATATATATGGTTTATGGGTGGGTATCTGAACGGTTTCAGAGATATTAAGCATTTTACCATATATGGGCATGGCGGCAATCTTGGTCATGTGACCTGGACCCAAAATGGTCTCCGGATTAAATGTCCCTTATCATAAGGAACAAGAATATATATGGCTTATGGGTGGGGATCTGAACCGTTTCCGAGACATTAAGCATTTTACCATATATGGGCACGGTAGCCATCTTGGTCATGTGACTTGGACCAAAAATGGCCCCCACTAAATGCTCCTTATCATATCCAGAAAATATATGGTTTAGGGGTGGTATTCTAAACCGTTTGTAAGATATCATGCATTTTCACTTTTTCCCATATAAATGCCTATGTGACCAAATTTGGCGTTGGCAAAAATAGGTCAAGGTCATCCCAGGGTCACCATTTATGCAATTTATAATGGGCCAATGTCCCACATGCTACATACCAAGTCTAATGCAAATCGGCCCAGTGGTTCCGGAGAAGAAGATTTTAGAAGGTTTTTTTACCATATATGGGCATGGCGGTCATCTTGGTCGTGTGACCTGAACCAAAAATGCAAACTTTCGTTCCCCCACCCCATGGAAACTCCACATGTTCCAAAGGAGAAGACGCTTGAAAATGTGAACACACATACACACACGACACAAGACAGACAGACAAACTCTGGCCACCCTGTAAGCTTACCATTGAGCCTTCGGCTCAGGTGAGCTAATAAATGGTTCATATGTGGGGATCTGAACGGTTTCTGAGATATTAAGCATTTTACCATATATGGTCACGGCGGCCATCTTGGTCATGTGACCTGGACCAAAAATGGTCCCCCCACTAAATGCCCCTTTTCACAAGGAACAAGTATATATATGGTTGGTTGGTGGGGATCTGAAAGGTTTCCAAGATATTAAGCATTTTACCTTATATGGAAATGGCGGCCACCTTGGTCATGTGACCTGGGACAAAAATGGTCCCCGGACTAAATGCCCGTTATCGTAAGGAGCAAGAACATGTATGGTTTGGGAGTGGTATTCTGAACCGTTTGTAAGATATAATGCATTTTCACTTTTTCCTATACAAATGCCTATGTGACTAAACTTGACCTTAGCATAAAATAGGTCAAGGTCGACCCAGGTCAACATTTTAACAATTTATGATGGGCCTACGTCTTAGATAATACTTACCAAGTTTCATGAAAATCAGCATAGCGGTTATTGAGATTTTAAGGGTGTTTTACCATATATGATTATGGCGGCTATCTTGGTCATGTGACCTGGAACCCATTAGCAAACTTTCGTTCCCCCATCCCATGGAGGCTCCACATGAAATTTGACTTCAGTTGGCCCAGCGGTTTCTGAGGAGTAAAAGTTTAAACATTTTACCATATATGGACATGGCGGCCAGCTTGGGCATGTGACCTGGGCCAAAATGCCCCCCCACTAAATGCGCCTTGTCACAAGGAGCAAGAATATATTTGGTTTAGGGGTGGTATTCTAAACCATTTGTATGATATAATGCATTTTCGATTTTTTTCCATACAAATGCCTATGTGGCCCTCGTCCCAGATGCTACATGACAAGTTTCGTGGAAATCGGCCCTGTGGTTCCGGAGAAGAAGATTTTTGAAGGGTTTTACCATGTATGGGCCTGTCAGCCATCTTGGTCATGTGACCTGGACTGAATGTCAAAATACGATTTTTTTCGCCAAATCGAATGTCAAACTAGGATTTTGAATGTCAAAATACGATTTTCAGCGCCAAATCGAATGTCAAACTAGGATTTTGAATGTCAAAATACGATATTCAGCGCCAAATCGAATGTCAAACTAGAATTTTGAATGTCAAAATACGATATTCAGCGCCAAATCGAATGTCAAACTAGGATTTTGAATGTCAAAATACGATTTTCTTCGCCAAATCGAATGTCAAACTAGGATTTTGAATGTCAAAATACGATATTCAGCGCCAAATCGAATGTCAAACTAGGATTTTGAATGTCAAAATACGATTTTCTTCGCCAAATCGAATGTCAAACTAGGATTTTGAATGTCAAACTACGATTTTCTTCGCCAAATCGAATGTCAAACTAGGATTTTGAATGTCAAACTACGATTTTCTTCGCCAAATCGAATGTCAAACTAGGATTTTGAATGTCAAACTACGATTTTCTTCGCCAAATCGAATGTCAAACTAGGATTTTGAATGTCAAACTACGATTTTCTTCGCCAAATCGAATGTCAAACTAGGATTTTGAATGTCAAACTACGATTTTCTTCGCCAAATCGAATGTCAAACTAGGATTTTGAATGTCAAACTACGATTTTCTTCGCCAAATCGAATGTCAAACTCGGATTTTGAATGTCAAACTACGATTTTCTTCGCCAAATCGAATGTCAAACTAGGATTTTGAATGTCAAACTACGATTTTCTTCGCCAAATCGAATGTCAAACTAGGATTTTGAATGTCAAACTACGATTTTCTTCGCCAAATCGAATGTCAAACTAGGATTTTGAATGTCAAACTACGATTTTCTTCGCCAAATCGAATGTCAAACTAGGATTTTGAATGTCAAACTACGATTTTCTTCGCCAAATCGAATGTCAAACTAGGATTTTGAATGTCAAACTACGATTTTCTTCGCCAAATCGAATGTCAAACTAGGATTTTGAATGTCAAACAAGTATTTTCTTCGCCAAATCGAATGTCAAACTAGGATTTTGAATGTCAAACTACGATTTTCTTCGCCAAATCGAATGTCAAACTAGGATTTTGAATGTCAAACAAGTATTTTCTTCGCCAAATCGAATGTCAAACTAGGATTTTGAATGTCAAACAAGTATTTTCTTCGCCAAATCGAATGTCAAACTAGGATTTTGAATGTCAAACTACGATTTTCTTCGCCAAATCGAATGTCAAACTAGAATTTTGAATGTCAAACTACGATTTTCTTCGCCAAATCGAATGTCAAACTAGAATTTTGAATGTCAAACTACGATTTTCTTCGCCAAATCGAATGTCAAACTAGGATTTTGAATGTCAAACTACGATTTTCTTCGCCAAATCGAATGTCAAACTAGGATTTTGAATGTCAAACTACGATTTTCTTCGCCAAACCGAATGTCAAACTAGGATTTTGAATGTCAAACTACGATTTTCTTCGCCAAATCGAATGTCAAACTAGGATTTTGAATGTCAAACTACGATTTTCTTCGCCAAATCGAATGTCAAACTAGGATTTTGAATGTCAAACTACAATTTTCTTCGCCAAATCGAATGTCAAACTAGGATTTTGAATGTCAAACTACGATTTTCTTCGCCAAATCGAATGTCAATCTAGGATTTTGAATGTCAAACTACGATTTTCTTCGCCAAACCGAATGTCAATCTAGGATTTTGAATGTCAAACTACGATTTTCTTCGCCAAATCGAATGTCAAACTAGGATTTTGAATGTCAAACTACGATTTTCTTCGCCAAATCGAATGTCAAACTAGGATTTTGAATGTCAAACTACGATTTTCTTCGCCAAATCGAATGTCAAACTAGGATTTTGAATGTCAAACTACGATTTTCTTCGCCAAATCGAATGTCAAACTAGGATTTTGAATGTCAAACTACGATTTTCTTCGCCAAATCGAATGTCAAACTAGGATTTTGAATGTCAAACTACGATTTTCTTCGCCAAATCGAATGTCAAACTAGGATTTTGAATGTCAAACTACGATTTTCTTCGCCAAATCGAATGTCAAACTAGGATTTTGAATGTCAAACTACGATTTTCTTCGCCAAATCGAATGTCCAACTAGGATTTTGAATGTCAAACTACGATTTTCTTCGCCAAATCGAATGTCAAACTAGGATTTTGAATGTCAAACTACGATTTTCTTCGCCAAATCGAATGTCAAACTAGGATTTTGAATGTCAAACTACGATTTTCTTCGCCAAATCGAATGTCAAACTAGAATTTTGAATGTCAAACTACGATTTTCTTCGCCAAATCGAATGTCAAACTAGGATTTTGAATGTCAAACTACGATTTTCTTCGCCAAATCGAATGTCAAACTAGAATTTTGAATGTCAAACTACGATTTTCTTCGCCAAATCGAATGTCAAACTAGGATTTTGAATGTCAAACTACGATTTTCTTCGCCAAATCGAATGTCAAACTAGGATTTTGAATGTCAAACTACGATTTTCTTCGCCAAATCGAATGTCAAACTAGAATTTTGAATGTCAAACTACGATTTTCTTCGCCAAATCGAATGTCAAACTAGGATTTTGAATGTCAAACTACGATTTTCTTCGCCAAACCGAATGTCAAACTAGGATTTTGAATGTCAAACTACGATTTTCTTCGCCAAATCGAATGTCAAACTAGGATTTTGAATGTCAAACTACGATTTTCTTCGCCAAATCGAATGTCAAACTAGGATTTTGAATGTCAAACTACGATTTTCTTCGCCAAATCGAATGTCAAACTAGGATTTTGAATGTCAAACTACGATTTTCTTCGCCAAATCGAATGTCAAACTAGGAATTTGAATGTCAAACTACGATTTTCTTCGCCAAATCGAATGTCAAACTAGGATTTTGAATGTCAAACTACGATTTTCTTCGCCAAATCGAATGTCAAACTAGGATTTTGAATGTCAAACTACGATTTTCTTCGCCAAATCGAATGTCAAACTAGGATTTTGAATGTCAAACTACGATTTTCTTCGCCAAATCGAATGTCAAACTAGGATTTTGAATGTCAAACTACGATTTTCTTCGCCAAATCGAATGTCAAACTCGGATTTTGAATGTCAAACTACGATTTTCTTCGCCAAATCGAATGTCAAACTAGGATTTTGAATGTCAAACTACGATTTTCTTCGCCAAATCGAATGTCAAACTAGGATTTTGAATGTCAAACTACGATTTTCTTCGCCAAATCGAATGTCAAACTAGGATTTTGAATGTCAAACTACGATTTTCTTCGCCAAATCGAATGTCAAACTAGGATTTTGAATGTCAAACTACGATTTTCTTCGCCAAATCGAATGTCAAACTAGGATTTTGAATGTCAAACTACGATTTTCTTCGCCAAATCGAATGTCAAACTAGGATTTTGAATGTCAAACTACGATTTTCTTCGCCAAATCGAATGTCAAACTAGGATTTTGAATGTCAAACTACGATTTTCTTCGCCAAACCGAATGTCAAACTAGGATTTTGAATGTCAAACTACGATTTTCTTCGCCAAATCGAATGTCAAACTAGGATTTTGAATGTCAAACTACGATTTTCTTCGCCAAATCGAATGTCAAACTAGGATTTTGAATGTCAAACTACGATTTTCTTCGCCAAACCGAATGTCAAACTAGGATTTTGAATGTCAAACTACGATTTTCTTCGCCAAACCGAATGTCAAACTAGGATTTTGAATGTCAAACTACGATTTTCTTCGCCACACCGAATGTCAAACTAGGATTTTGAATGTCAAACTACGATTTTCTTCGCCAAATCGAATGTCAAACTAGGATTTTGAATGTCAAACTACGATTTTCTTCGCCAAATCGAATGTCAAACTAGGATTTTGAATGTCAAACTACGATTTTCTTCGCCAAACCGAATGTCAAACTAGGATTTTGAATGTCAAACTACGATTTTCTTCGCCAAATCGAATGTCAAACTAGGATTTTGAATGTCAAACTACGATTTTCTTCGCCAAATCGAATGTCAAACTAGGATTTTGAATGTCAAACTACGATTTTCTTCGCCAAATCGAATGTCAAACTAGGATTTTGAATGTCAAACTACGATTTTCTTCGCCAAATCGAATGTCAAACTAGGATTTTGAATGTCAAACTACGATTTTCTTCGCCAAATCGAATGTCAAACTAGGATTTTGAATGTCAAACTACGATTTTCTTCGCCAAATCGAATGTCAAACTAGGATTTTGAATGTCAAACTACGATTTTCTTCGCCAAATCGAATGTCAAACTAGGATTTTGAATGTCAAACTACGATTTTCTTCGCCAAATCGAATGTCAAACTAGGATTTTGAATGTCAAACTACGATTTTCTTCGCCAAATCGAATGTCAAACTAGGATTTTGAATGTCAAACTACGATTTTCTTCGCCAAATCGAATGTCAAACTAGGTTTTTGAATGTCAAACTACGATTTTCTTCGCCAAATCGAATGTCAAACTAGAATTTTGAATGTCAAACTACGATTTTCTTCGCCAAATCGAATGTCAAACTAGGATTTTGAATGTCAAACTACGATTTTCTTCGCCAAATCGAATGTCAAACTAGGATTTTGAATGTCAAACTACGATTTTCTTCGCCAAACCGAATGTCAAACTAGGATTTTGAATGTCAAACTACGATTTTCTTCGCCAAACCGAATGTCAAACTAGGATTTTGAATGTCAAACTACGATTTTCTTCGCCAAACCGAATGTCAAACTAGGATTTTGAATGTCAAACTACGATTTTCTTCGCCAAATCGAATGTCAAACTAGGATTTTGAATGTCAAACTACGATTTTCTTCGCCAAATCGAATGTCAAACTAGGATTTTGAATGTCAAACTACGATTTTCTTCGCCAAATCGAATGTCAAACTAGGATTTTGAATGTCAAACTACGATTTTCTTCGCCAAATCGAATGTCAAACTAGGATTTTGAATGTCAAACTACGATTTTCTTCGCCAAATCGAATGTCAAACTAGGATTTTGAATGTCAAACTACGATTTTCTTCGCCAAATCGAATGTCAAACTAGGTTTTTGAATGTCAAACTACGATTTTCTTCGCCAAATCGAATGTCAAACTAGAATTTTGAATGTCAAACTACGATTTTCTTCGCCAAATCGAATGTCAAACTAGGATTTTGAATGTCAAACTACGATTTTCTTCGCCAAATCGAATGTCAAACTAGGATTTTGAATGTCAAACTACGATTTTCTTCGCCAAACCGAATGTCAAACTAGGATTTTGAATGTCAAACTACGATTTTCTTCGCCAAACCGAATGTCAAACTAGGATTTTGAATGTCAAACTACGATTTTCTTCGCCAAACCGAATGTCAAACTAGGATTTTGAATGTCAAACTACGATTTTCTTCGCCAAATCGAATGTCAAACTAGGATTTTGAATGTCAAACTACGATTTTCTTCGCCAAATCGAATGTCAAACTAGGATTTTGAATGTCAAACTACGATTTTCTTCGCCAAATCGAATGTCAAACTAGGATTTTGAATGTCAAACTACGATTTTCTTCGCCAAATCGAATGTCAAACTAGGATTTTGAATGTCAAACTACGATTTTCTTCGCCAAACCGAATGTCAAACTAGGATTTTGAATGTCAAACTACGATTTTCTTCGCCAAATCGAATGTCAAACTAGGATTTTGAATGTCAAACTACGATTTTCTTCGCCAAATCGAATGTCAAACTAGGATTTTGAATGTCAAACTACGATTTTCTTCGCCAATTCGAATGTCAAACTAGGATTTTGAATGTCAAACTACGATTTTCTTCGCCAAATCGAATGTCAAACTAGGATTTTGAATGTCAAACTACGATTTTCTTCGCCAAATCGAATGTCAAACTAGGATTTTGAATGTCAAACTACGATTTTCTTCGCCAAATCGAATGTCAAACTAGGATTTTGAATGTCAAACTACGATTTTCTTCGCCAAATCGAATGTCAAACTAGGATTTTGAATGTCAAACTACGATTTTCTTCGCCAAATCGAATGTCAAACTAGGATTTTGAATGTCAAACTACGATTTTCTTCGCCAAATCGAATGTCAAACTAGGATTTTGAATGTCAAACTACGATTTTCTTCGCCAAATCGAATGTCAAACTAGGATTTTGAATGTCAAACTACGATTTTCTTCGCCAAATCGAATGTCAAACTAGGATTTTGAATGTCAAACTACGATTTTCTTCGCCAAATCGAATGTCAAACTAGGATTTTGAATGTCAAACTACGATTTTCTTCGCCAAATCGAATGTCAAACTAGGATTTTGAATGTCAAACTACGATTTTCTTCGCCAAATCGAATGTCAAACTAGGATTTTGAATGTCAAACTACGATTTTCTTCGCCAAACCGAATGTCAAACTAGGATTTTGAATGTCAAACTACGATTTTCTTCGCCAAATCGAATGTCAAACTAGGATTTTGAATGTCAAACTAAGATTTTCTTCGCCAAATCGAATGTCAAACTAGGATTTTGAATGTCAAACTACGATTTTCTTCGCCAAATCGAATGTCAAACTAGGATTTTGAATGTCAAACTACGATTTTCTTCGCCAAATCGAATGTCAAACTAGGATTTTGAATGTCAAACTACGATTTTCTTCGCCAAATCGAATGTCAAACTAGGATTTTGAATGTCAAACTACGATTTTCTTCGCCAAATCGAATGTCAAACTAGGATTTTGAATGTCAAACTACGATTTTCTTCGCCAAATCGAATGTCAAACTAGGATTTTGAATGTCAAACTACGATTTTCTTCGCCAAATCGAATGTCAAACTAGGATTTTGAATGTCAAACTACGATTTTCTTCGCCAAATCGAATGTCAAACTAGGATTTTGAATGTCAAACTACGATTTTCTTCGCCAAATCGAATGTCAAACTAGGATTTTGAATGTCAAACAAGTATTTTCTTCGCCAAATCGAATGTCAAACTCGGATTTTGAATGTCAAACTACGATTTTCTTCGCCAAAACGAATGTCAAACTCGGATTTTGAATGTCAAACTACGATTTTCTTCGCCAAATCGAATGTCAAACTAGGATTTTGAATGTCAAACTACGATTTTCTTCGCCAAATCGAATGTCAAACTAGGATTTTGAATGTCAAACTACGATTTTCTTCGCCAAATCGAATGTCAAACTAGGATTTTGAATGTCAAACTACGATTTTCTTCGCCAAATCGAATGTCAAACTAGGATTTTGAATGTCAAACTACGATTTTCTTCGCCAAATCGAATGTCAAACTAGGATTTTGAATGTCAAACTACGATTTTCTTCGCCAAATCGAATGTCAAACTAGGATTTTGAATGTCAAACTACGATTTTCTTCGCCAAACCGAATGTCAAACTAGGATTTTGAATGTCAAACTACGATTTTCTTCGCTAAATCGAATGTCAAACTAGGATTTTGAATGTCAAACTACGATTTTCTTCGCCAAATCGAATGTCAAACTAGGATTTTGAATGTCAAACTACGATTTTCTTCGCCAAATCGAATGTAAAACTACGATTTTGAATGTCAAACTACGATTTTCTTCGCCAAATCGATTGTCAAACTAGGATTTTGAATGTCAAACAAGTATTTTCTTCGCCAAATCGAATGTCAAACTAGGATTTTGAATGTCAAACTACGATTTTCTTCGCCAAATCGAATGTCAAACTAGGATTTTGAATGTCAAACTACGATTTTCTTCGCCAAATCGAATGTCAAACTAGGATTTTGAATGTCAAACTACGATTTTCTTCGCCAAATCGAATGTCAAACTAGGATTTTGAATGTCAAACTACGATTTTCTTCCCCAAATCGAATGTCAAACTAGGATTTTGAATGTCAAACTACGATTTTCTTCGCCAAATCGAATGTCAAACTAGGATTTTGAATGTCAAACTACGATTTTCTTCGCCAAATCGAATGTCAAACTAGGATTTTGAATGTCAAACTACGATTTTCTTCGCCAAATCGAATGTCAAACTAGGATTTTGAATGTCAAACTACGATTTTCTTCGCCAAATCGAATGTCAAACTAGGATTTTGAATGTCAAACTACGATTTTCTTCGCCAAATCGAATGTCAAACTAGGATTTTGAATGTCAAACTACGATTTTCTTCGCCAAATCGAATGTCAAACTAGGATTTTGAATGTCAAACTACGATTTTCTTCGCCAAATCGAATGTCAAACTAGGATTTTGAATGTCAAACTACGATTTTCTTCGCCAAACCGAATGTCAAACTAGGATTTTGAATGTCAAACTACGATTTTCTTCGCCAAATCGAATGTCAAACTAGGATTTTGAATGTTAAACTACGATTTTCTTCGCCAAATCGAATGTCAAACTAGGATTTTGAATGTCAAACTACGATTTTCTTCGCCAAATCGAATGTCAAACTAGGATTTTGAATGTCAAACTACGATTTTCTTCGCCAAATCGAATGTCAAACTAGGATTTTGAATGTCAAACTACGATTTTCTTCGCCAAATCGAATGTCAAACTAGGATTTTGAATGTCAAACTACGATTTTCTTCGCCAAATCGAATGTCAAACTAGGATTTTGAATGTCAAACTACGATTTTCTTCGCCAAATCGAATGTCAAACTAGGATTTTGAATGTCAAACTACGATTTTCTTCGCCAAATCGAATGTCAAACTAGGATTTTGAATGTCAAAATACGATATTCAGCGCCAAATCGAATGTCAAACTAGGATTTTGAATGTCAAAATACGATTTTCTTTGCCAAATCGAATGTCTAAATAGGATTTTGAATGTCAGAATACGATTTTCTTCGCCAAATCGAATGTCAAACTAGGATTTTGAATGTCAAAATACGATATTCGGCCTCAATTCGAATATCGAAAAACGAAAAACGAAAATCAAAACAAATTCCCCTGCAAATGAATATCGAAAAACGAAAAACGAAAATCAAACTAACTTCACCTGAAAATGAATATCGAAAAATGAAAAACGAAAATCAAACCAACTTCACCTGAAAATGAATATCGAAAAACGAAAAACGAAAATCAAACCAACTTCACCTGAAAATGAATATCGAAAAACGAAAAACGAAAATCACACCAAATTCACCTTATTTCTATAAAAGTTTTGTCAAAATATCTGCAATGACTTTGCAGTAAATGCCATTTTTCAATTTTCCCCATTATAAGTCTATGGAAACTCTAAGTTGCCATAGCAACCAAACTAATGGGCCGATTTTCATAAAAAAACACAAACTTTCAATCCCCCAGTCCAAGCATGCTACAGATAAAATTTGGGCCCAATTGGCCCAGTGGCTTCAGAGGAGATGTCGTTTGAAAGTGTTGACGCCAGACGCCAGACGACGATGACGACGACGACGGACGACGACGACGGACGACGACGGACAACTGCCTATCCTATAAGCTCCCCCGGAGCCTTCGGCTCTGGTGAGCTAAAAAGTCACACGGGGCAAGGTCAGGGGAATACGGGGGATGAGGGAGGTCAACAACCTTTTCCTGCTTCAGATAGTCTTGCACAATGAACGCCTTGTGCGATGACACATTGTCATGTAGCAATCTGACATTGGCCAAACCAGTTGCGGGTCTTCGTTCTTTGAAATATTTCTTCAATTTTCGAAGAACTTTATTCTTGTAAAACTTCGCATTCACAGATTTGCCTTTAGGCACAGCAACCTGAATAGCAGGGCCCTGATTTGAAAAGAATATGGCATACATTACCTTCTTGACGCTCATGGTCCGCTTGCAATGCATGGTCTTTTGCAATACTTTGTTGCCCATATTTTGTTCTGAATCTTTCGTTTTGGCTCAAAAAAGTGAACCCATGTCTCGTCACCTGTCACCAGCGAAAGACCGTGCATTGTAATTTGGAAACTTTTTAAGCAATTTCTTGGCGCACTGAACGCGTGTCTTTTTCTGCTCATCTGTCAACAGATGGGGAATCAGTCTAGCACAGATCTTTCTCATTTTCAAAACCCGTTTCAGAATTGTATGAGCTGCTCCTAATGAGATGCCAACCATACTAGCTATTTGCCTAGTGGTGTATCGTGCATCGGTAGCAACTATTTCTTTCACTCTAGCAACCATCTTGGCAGATGTTGCTCTTTTCGGCCGACGATCATGTGGTGCATCTTCTGTTGAGCCTAGCCCACAGCTTAATTTCTTACACCAACGAAAAACTGTCGGAAAAGACATTTCATTATGCCCATAAACCGAACATATTTCATCAAAAATGTCTTTGCACTGTATACCAAGAATACAACGATTCTTAATATAGGACCGTATTTCAACGGCGTACTCTGACCTTCTTCCAACCATGTTTTGTATTAGTATACAATAGTAGACAGTGATTATCGAACGATATACATGGCTAAAATGGACGGATTTTAACAGGTTTGGTATCAATGGCCATATTCGACTGGGAAGTTTCGTGAAATTTTCGTGAAATTCCACGCAGGAGTGTGGTGTTATCTTGTAATAGCCGATCACATGGTCCAATCAAATATGAGTTATTTTTCAAATACATAAGCGATCGTGGAGCACGATTCTATTCGAAGAAAAAGTCGAACATTTCGTGCACCACGGTCGCTTATGAGCTATACGCAAATAAAATATTTGATTGGACCATGTGACCAGCTATTACAACTAGGAACCACACTCCTACGTGGAATTTCACGGAAATTTCACGAAACCTACCAGTCGAATACCGTCAATGTATAGGTAAAATGTTTTTCTACGCTGTGGTATTTATTTCCAGGCGATTTTCGCATTAGTGCATGAGAAAACCTTCTACTTGCATTCATATTTAAACAGTCCTCGTATACTGTGTTGACGGGGACGTTAAATATCAAATCAAACAAACAAAACAAACAAATCTTTGACCAGCAATAGTATCAACGCCCGATTCTAAGAATGC
Source organism: Lucinisca nassula (assembly GCA_963580285.1). Lineage (NCBI taxonomy): Eukaryota > Metazoa > Mollusca > Bivalvia > Lucinida > Lucinidae > Lucinisca > Lucinisca nassula. The sequence goes on along the minus strand of OY757015.1, from coordinate 34,408,755 downwards.
CGGACAAGCAATACAGCTATGATTATTTACATCTAGAGGATATTTACTTTTTTGAGATGAATACCAAAAATATTTCATCGAGAGTGTTGAAAATATCTGATTTTTTACGAGTGCGATGCAGGAGTGAAAATTCTGATGTTTTCAACACACGAGATGAAATATTTTTGATATTTATCGAAAAAAAAAGAGTAAATTTTCTTTTTATTTGATAATATTTTAGGACTCTTACTGTAATTGATAAATTGATCTTACGTCACAATTTTTGACTTGGCTATGACGCCACAACTGTCAGTTGCAAACCATAAACAGATCGCCAGTTTTAATACAGCATTTCTACAGTTCAAAGAATGTTTTTTCAAGGTATCATACAGAATTATTTTATAGATAGCATATGAATTTTGGCAAGAAAAGTAGTCCGGGCTGCTACTGTGATAATAACATTCACACTGTGAAAATATCATTTATATTTTCACAATGTGAAAATATCACTTTTATTTGTTCCAGATATGCATTGATTTCACTGCTATGTATAAAATAAAGGCCGTTGCATGTTAAATGTTCAAAACTAACGACGTCGTTAGTTAACGTATCGTTAAAACTTTGATCATTAATTATGGCAAATATGCTAATATTTTTTGCTGAAAAATGTTAGCAGCTTTTTCCTAAAACTGCTCATATTTTTTCATCAAAAATACCAAAATTTTAAATATTAAACTTGCTAGAACAGTTAACAATATGACCACTTACGGGCTCGTTAAGTTAACGATGCTTTGAACAACTGCCCCCTGGTAAACTAATAAAACTTTAGCTTTTAAGGGAAATGAGAACATCTGGCAGTTTGTCCGCCATTTTTCAAAGGAAGACAACTTTCGGGACTTCCTGTTCGCTTTTCTATAAGCCCTGTCGCGCTGAAAATGGGGTCCTCTCTTAAAGGAAAGAATTTGCTCCTCAGGAGCAAATTCTTTTATTTAAGAATTAACCTCTATTTACATGGCAGACAAAATACTTCTGCAGGAGTTACCTCCCTTGAAGGTGTATCCATTCCCCTCAACTACTTTAACTTGCAACTTACGGGCCATTTGCGTGTTTCATCGACATTATACTTCAAATAATTCGTTTTGCCTAACAATTTAATTCTTTTGAAAACTACGAATTTTAGTCAGATTTTTTAAACGTACACAGCCGACCGCGGTAGCTCAGTCGGATGCGCGTCTGACTGGTGATCGGGAGGACGCGGGTTCGATGCCTGCCGGAGTCGGCAACATTCTTTCGTGGAGATTGATCATGAAATCTTTTCTACAGTCATCCTCTCCCTTCCACTGATTCAAGAAGGGCAGTTGTCAGTTTCTGGCGAAAGAATGTGCACTGTACTTGTTAACCGCTTACGTATAAGGCTGCCAAGGAAAGGTGTGGATAGGTAAACTGACCGACTCAAAAATGACCTAAATAGTCTTGAATGGGCCGTTAAACTCCAATACAAACAAACAAGCAAACACACAAAACGCACACAATTTAAAATAAAACCAGTGCTTCAGCTGAAGTGCACGACCCGCCGGATGCTTTTAGCTTTATTAGTGTTACCATATATGGGTATGGCGGCCATTTTGGTCATGTGACCTGGACCTAAAACGGTTCCCCCAATAAATGCGCCTTATCGTAAGGAGCAAAAATATATCTTATACTTTAGTACTGTATTCTGAATCGTTTGCAGGATAAAATCCTTTCTCACTTTTCCAATACAAAAGCATATGTGTCAAAGTTTGACCTAGGCACAAAGAAGGTCAAGGTCAACCCCGGGTCACCATTTTAGCAATTTATGATGGGCCTACGTCCCAGATGCTATTTATCAAGTTTCGTGGAAATCTGCCCAGTGGTTCTTGAGAAAACTATTTTTGAAGGGTTTTTACCGTATATGGCTTGGCGGCCATTTTGGTAATGTGACCTGGACCCCATGAGCAAATTTTGGTTTCCCCCATACCATAGAGGCTCCTAAATGGAATGTAATATTTCCAAGTTCATTGGTTAGATCTCATCGATATCCATCAGTTTGCCAAAAATTGTTTAAATATTCCAAGCGGTTAAGTCACTATCACCAATTTTCACAAACGGGTTACGGACGGACAGACAGACAGACCATATATGGCTTGGCGGCCATTTTGGTCATGTGACCTAGACCCCATGAGCAAATTATGGTTTACCCCATCCCATAGAGGTTCCATATGAAATTTGACTTCAATCGGCCCAACGGTTTCCGAGGAGAAGCAGTTCGAAAATTTTCACATTTTTCGCCTCGGCGAGGCTATACCAAATGGAATGTAATATTTCGCAAGTTCATTGGTTAGATCTCATTGATATCTATCAGTATGCCAAAAATTGTTTTAATATTCCAAGCGGTTAAGTCACTATCACCAATTTTCACAAACGGGTTACGAACGGACAGACAGACTGACAGAATGACACGGTGATTTTAGGGCATTCTTAGAAAATCAGTCGACATCAGTCGGTCGCTTTTTCTGCGGGTCGTGCAATGATTCATCTGAATTCGAAACAATGAATAGCACTTCATAGTACTATATAAGCATTTGCAAACATTTCATAGCAGAAATTTTGTAGTAATGCTTTAAAAATAAAATGAAACCTTTTGACAAAGGCCTTATATTATCAAATATCTAACTGAAATTTCGGAATGAATCTGTCATTTCAATGCATTCGGCGCTTTGATTAGATCGGGGGGGGGGGGGGGGGGGGGGGCATGGCAAAACGCCGGTGATTTACAATTACCAGCTCGGAAGGCAATACCCATAATAGTGCATGTCGTCCTTACAATTACAGTCTAGAAATGTGTGTGTGTGTGTGTGTATGGGGGGTGGGGGGGGGGGGGGGTAGAGGGTAACAAACATGTATGCTGCATGCTTCCTTGTATGGATCTAATAGCTCAAAAACCACAATTATGTCTTTTTTCTGTTATTCTTTACGGCACTTTGAAGATAATTTAACTTACGTCGAGCCGATCGTTAATCAGAGGTGGGCGTAAACCGGAGTACCCGGAGAAAACCCACCAGCCCTTCCGTTGCAGAACTTGGCGTTTCACAGGCTCGAACCCACAGCGGTGGGAGACCTAGTGGTTAAGAGTCACTAGGCGACAGAGGCCCTTGGGAATACCTTCGATCACTGTTACTTTGACAACACATTTATTATTTACAATCTGGCTGGAATTTTCTATCGCATTGCAGATGGAGTGTGACAGTTATAAAAGTTGCTTGTAATATTATAAAGTGACACGTGAAAGCTTATAAACATTGTACGGAAAATTTAACTTAGCCTTTATCCTGCTGAATAAATCTGTTTAGCCACACCCATTGCTGACTATCAACCAATCAAATTGCTTGATATAATGTTTTCATTCAAGTTCACAAACTACATGATAAACAGTTTAGATCCTGATCGAAGCCATCTGATCAGAATCTAAACTGTTTGCAAAGGTCGGGTTTTCGTAAACAGCAGAATAAGGTTAAGGGACGGGCCTCCGTGTCCTATTGTATAAGAGCGCTGTCTCTTAATTATTAGGTCTCTCACCGCTGTAGGTTCGGGGCCTGGTTTGGTTCACATGTTAGACGCCAAGTTCTGCAACGGAAGGTCAGGTGGGTTTTCTCCGGGTACTCCGGTTTTTCGCCCACCTCTGATTAACGTTAGGGTTGATAGGAGTGAAATAATATTGGCTGTTTATTCATGCAAATGCAGCCGAACGAGTACACTTAAATTGAGCCCCGCCAAGCGAATTTGTGTCTTCGAGCATTCCGTCATGACATTTTTTAACTGCGCATGCCCAACCATTCAGAGGCACCAGGGATATGGCTTTCTCTCTGAAGGTTCCTCTTGATTCACTGCTTGTATGAGCGAGCAGCGAAGGTTCTGGCGAGACTGCGCGGATGCGCAGGCTCGCCTGAACCTTCGCTGCTCGCATAGGTGATAAGTACCAAAATCGCTTGACGGGGCCCAATTTTGCAAGTATTCTTGGCTGTGATCTGTCTGAACCAGCACTGTCCAGCAAGGTATGCACTTTCTATGTGCCGATTGTCAAAGGTATCTCCTTTATCTTCTTTTTTTGCTCGACCGCAAAATGGTAGCCGGCCGATTGCGGTTAACCACCCAGGGGTTCTGAAGCAGGCAATTGTTTAGGGCTTCTTTTCTAGGCCCTTCTCCATGCTAAGGGGGTGAGCAGTGCAAACCTAAAAAGGTCTGCACAGTCACTCAGTACTGCTGACAAATTCCCCATACTGCTTTATTCCTAAGGAAAGCAACCATGTACTATGCAGGTCCGCAACTACAGCTTCAGTATTTCCTGACCTCGCCATCGCCACAGGGCTTGTTTTGTGGTTTGCATATGTGTGCTTGCCGTGACTGTGTGTATGTGATTAAGATGGCGTGCGCTGAGAATTGGATTATAGTGAAGGAGCAAGATCGTGACAAGACAAGCTAAGCCCGGATGCAGAGTGGATGACCCTGGCTTCTTTAAAGCCTTGCACCACAAGGCTTTTGCAGCGCTTTTGGACCGTTGCATCAGAGAAATGATTCCGTTCGCCCCCGCTAACGAGACAGACTTTAGCCTCCCAGTCGAACTCGTTTCACTGACCGTTCCAAGGCGGTTCCTCTGTCGTGTTTATTTTTGTTATGGTTTGCCTTTGAGTGTGGGCATCGCTTATATTATTTTGCCTATTGGCCATTTTTGTGGGAAAGTTACTGTCCTTTTGGCTTTCCATTAGTGATATTTCCATTAGGGTCTAGCTGTTTCATGCTTGTGTTTCTTTCATGAGAACTGTGGTTAGGAGGTTTTCATGCGGACTGAACAAATAAATTATTATTTGTCTAAATCGCGATGGAAGAAAGGACGAGGATTGTGACCACGTAAAATCGATTTAAGCCCCCAAGTGGAATTCGTTTTAGTGACCGTTCCAAGGCGGTTCTTCTGTCGTGGTTTATTTTTGTTACGGCTTATCTTCGAGTGTGTGTATCGCGTATATTATTTTGCTTTGGATAGCATAATGGTCATTTTTCTGGGAAAGTAACAGCCCTTTGGCTTTTCGCTATACTGATGTTTCCATTAGAGTCCAGTTGCTTCATGTTTGTGTTTCTTTCCCGTGGGAACCAATGTAAACACGGAACGAATTCTGATGAACCTGCGCATGAATACGGCTGTATAGAACCTTCGAGGAGAACCTCGGATTTTTCACCACTGATGTTGAACGCCATTTTATTGGTTTTAAACAAGACCATTTATCCCGAAAACACAGCTAATTAAACTTAACCCCCTTTAACCCGCACTTTTATTATAGTAAAACTGGGATTTGCAAGGGTATACTTCATTTTTCTTATTTCTGCTCTAAAATATAGACTGTGGGTACTGGTTAGAACCGCCTCAATGAGGTGGTTCTAACGAGTACCCACAATCTGTATTTTTAGCAAAAATAAGAAAATCTGAAAATTTTCCGTTTTTCTTCGGCGGTTAAATTTTTACAATGTATGTGTATAGGGGTTTTTTTTCGTAATGTAGACCATTGCTTATAAACTGCTCTTTTGGCAGCATGAGTAATTGTATAATTTCTAGTTATCCGAGAATCTTATGAGAAATAAATTGACCAGTCGTGTTGCTAAGTAGAGATATTTGTCACAAACTGCCTTTGTGAACTTTGGCGCTTGATACGTCTGCGATTTATACATAGGAAAGCGATTTATTGACAAATGCAAATATTAGACAAAGCGCCAGTAAGGTACATAATACTGTTGGTTTCAGTGCAGACTACAAATTCAATGCAACATAAAAAAAAGCAGATTCTGTTTAGGTATGTCCATTGAATCACGTTTCACTACAAATCCTTCCTTTCCAGATATAACACTTGCGACTTGAGAAAAATCTTAAAAAAAAAAAAGATAAAATAAAATAAATAAATAAATGAAATAAACAAAAAATATCCACTTCTTGAGTCTCCATACACTGGCTAGGGGTTATGGAGTATTTGTCACGCGAGCATGAAATTTCTCTCGCTAAAAAAAGACAAACACTGTCCTCTCTACGGAACACGGGAGGTACGGAACCCGGAAAGGGACATGAATTTTTTTTTATTTTATAAGTTGTGCGAACAAGATAATATCTTGTCTGCACAACATAGATCTTGTGCGGACAAGATATTATCTTGTGCGGACAACATATTATCTTGTCCGCACAGCTTATTATCTTGTGCGCACAAGATATTATCTTGTGCGGACAACATATTATCTTGTGCAGACAAGATATTATTTTGTCTGCACAAGATATTAAGTTGTGCGAACAAGATATTGTCCGCACAAGATTATATCTTGTCTGCACAACATAGATCTTGTGCGGACAAGATATTATCTTGTTTGCACAACTTAATATCTCTGTTGGTATTCCAGTGATTGTGTACGGAACCCGGGAAGTACGGAACCCGGGAAGGGACATAATTTTTGATTTTTTGTAAGTTGTGCGCACAAGATAATATCTTGTGCAGAAAAGATATTATCTAGTTCGGACAATATATTATCTTGTGCGCACAAGATATTATCTTGTGCAGACAAGATATGATCTTGTTCGCACAACATTATCACCAGAGCTCAGAGGGCACTGCCCACTGGCAGCCAAGTATGGAAGCCGATGAAATTTGGACCCTATCAGCCTAGTGACTTCAGAGGACTGATGAGTGTTTGACTGTGCTGTTGCAAGACAAAACTCAACAGTTGACAACTGCCCATCTGTGGCAAGCAATAGGCCTAAAATTATATGGCAGATAGACCTTTGTTTAAGGAATATTTCCATAAAAGTTTGACAAAATATCTTGAAAGGCGTAAATGTCATTTTTCCATTTTCAATATTATAGGTCTATGGAAACTCTTAACTTGTCATAGTAATCAAACTAAAGAGCCAAATTCCATTAAAAACACGAAACCAGTAAAGGCAAATATGGTGAATATTTGCATAAATTCTCAGCCTCAGGTAGCATATGGTTTATGAGGAGATAATGTTTTAAGTATCTTTTAAATTTATGTTTGGAAACCAATAAAAATGAGCAGTAGGCCTTAAATCATAAGGCAGATAGAAGACTGCTTAAAGAATATTTCTATGAAAGTTTTGCCAAAATATCTTGGCAGTAAATGCAAATTTTCAATTTGCCCCATTATAAGTCTATGGAAACTCTAAGTTGGGTATATGGTTTCTGAGATGATTTTTAAGTGTTTTTTTCCTTTCTGTTTTTGGGGGCATTTTGGTTTCCATGGCAACCAGTAAATATGAGCAGGTAGCCTAAAATCATATGGCAGATAGATGACAGCTAAAAGAATATAAATATGAAACTTTTGTTAAAATATCTGCAAAGGCTTGGCAGGAAATACCATTTTGCAATTTTCCACATTATACCTCAATGGAAAATTTACTGACTCAAAAATTACCTAAAAGTGTTGACTGGGCCATTAAACTCCAAAACAAACAAACAATACCTCAATGGTTACTTTTAGTTGCCAAAGCAACCAAACTAAAGAGCCGACTTTCAATAATAAAAAAACCTGTTGGTTTAGTGGTGGGGATCTGTAAGTTTCTGAGATACTGGGCCTTTTATGAAGTGGAGGGGTGGGGCATGGCCCAAGGCACCCCAGGGAACCCCCATGTTGGAGTTACTGAATGTCCCTAATCATAAGGAGCATGAATATATATAGGGGTGGAGCCCTGAACGGTTTCTCAGATATATGGCCTTTTGTGAGGTGGAGGGGTGGGACATGGCCCTGTCACACCGCAGACCCCAAGGTTGGTGTCACTGAATGTTCTCATAATAAGGAACAAGAGTGCATCCTGGGGCCCCCAGGGTAGTGTCACTGAATGCGTCTTATCATAAAGAACAAGAATATATCTAGTTAAGGGGTGGGGATCTGAATGGTTTCTGAGATATATGGCCTTTTATAAAGTGGCATGGCCTCGGCCCAACCCAGGGGCCCCAGGTTGGTGTCACTGACTATGTTTTATCCTCAGGAACAAGAATATATATGGTTTAGGGGTGGGGATATGTAAAGTTTCCGAGATATTGGGCCTTTTATGAAGTGGAAGGGGCGGGGCAAGGCCCTGGGCGCATCCCAGGGCCCCCAGTGGCTGTCACTGAATGCATCTTACCGTAAGGAACAAGACTATATATGGTTTATGGGTGGGGATCTGTAAGGTTTCCGAGATACTGGGCCTTTTATTAAGTGGAGGGGATGGGGCAAGGCCCTGACGCATCCCGGGGCCCCCATGCTGGTGTCACTGAATGCGTCTTATCATAAGGAACAAGAATATATATGGTTTAGGGGTGGTGATCTGAATGGTTTCTGATATATATGGCCTTTTATGGAGTGGAGGGGGTGGGGCAGGGCCCCAGCACAACCCCTGGACCTTCAGGTTGGCACAAAAGCATACGGCTGAGAGAAGTTTACTCAAGAAACATTTCTATAAAAGTTTGTCATAATATCTGCAATGACTTGGCAGTAAATGCGATTTTTCAATTTTCCCCATTGTAAGTCTATGGAAACTCTAAGTTGCCATAGCAACCAAACTAATGAGCCGATTTTCATAAAAAAAACACAAACTTTCAATCCCCCAGCCCAATGATGCTACAGTTAAAATGTGGGCCCAATCGGCCCAGTGGCTTCAGAGGAGATGTCGTTTGAAAGTGTTAACGACGACGACGACGGACAATGTCCATCCTATAAGCTCCCCCGGAGCCTTCGGCTCTGTTGAGCTAAAAATATAATCTCGGTCCCACATTGACCAAGGTAATAAAACTTTTTTTTTTTTTAATGTTCATGCTAAACCCATTTTGGCTCATAAATTCAAAAATTCTAATTCGACCTGCTCATAAATTTGAATAAAACGACAAAACAACCATAGTAGGCAATTTAAAATCTACAACTGTGGACACAAAAGCGTTCAAACTTTGATGAGCTTCATT